>JAFLJL010004426.1:0-17392 GCA_018398815.1 Conus ventricosus
CCCATCAGGACATTGCAGAAATGCAAGCATTAGATGTTCTTTGTCACCTATTTACCGCCAGGCTAAAGATGTTCCTGATTGTGAATCGCTCAGAAAAACTTTGTTTCGTAAACGTAACCCATGTTTTTCTTGACAATGGTGTTCTTTACCACTATTCACTTGGTAAATCTGACACTGTACAAAAGCAACTGTGTGTACCAAAACCACTTCGTACAAATGTTTAGCATGCTGCTCATGATTCCATTGCTAGTGGACATGGTGGTTTTGCTAGAACAAAACATTGCATTTTATTTCATTTCTATTGGCCTAAGTATCATGTGGATGTCCATCAATATGTTCAGACTTGTGATGTGTGTCAGAAGAGTAGGATGCGTGATCTGTTCCAATGGTTCATCTTGGGAAAATGCCCGTCATTGATGTACCTTTTCAACGCATTTGTATTGACCTGATAGGTTCATTTTCTCCATGTTCCCATGCAGGTCATAGATATGTTTTGACTGTTGTTGATGTTGCTACCAGGTATCCCGAAGCTGTGCCTTTGAAAAACATAGATACAGTTACAATTGCTGAAGAACTCATGAAAATTTTCAGTCGCTTAGGATACCCAAAAGATTTTTGTCAGACAATGGTACTCAGTTTGTGTCAAACCTCATGAAAGAGATTAACCGAATGTTATCAGTCAAGTCAGTCAATACAAGTCTGTACCATGCCATGTCAAACGGAATGGTTGAACGTTTGAATGGTACCCTTAAATCCATGTTGAAGAAAGTGGTACAACAACACCCTCAAGACTAGAACCGTTACATCCCAGCAGTTCTGTTGCACACAGAGAAATGCTTTGTGAGAGCACTGGATTCTCACCGTTTGAATTGCTTTATGGTAGGAAACCTAGAGGTCCAACTGATCTGTTGGCAGATTCTTGGAATCTTGAACAGACTCAGAATACTTCCCAGCCTCTGTACCAATATGTGACATAACTGAAAACTCTTTTGAAGAGAAGCATGGACACTGCTACGCAGCAGTACAAGGATGTTAAAGCAGTCAGGCGCTCATTTTCCGTTAATGATGAGGTACTTGTGTTGCTGCCCACTGACAGAAACAAATTGTTGATGCAGTGGAAAGGACCTTACAAAATTATTGATTGTTTCCGTTCTGATTATATTGTACTGACCACAAAAAAAAAAGATGCAAAGCATATAAACGTACTCCCAGTGTATCCTGAATACGCGTGATATAATCCATAAAGAGGAAAAACCGTCTTGGGCTGGTGTAACCGTTAGTAATGGCTATTCTGGTAAACATCAGCCATCATCTGTGACCTATAATGAACATACTTACAACTTTTAAGAAAGATCGGCCAAGAACTTTCTGAGATTTTCCATCAAGAAGAAAACCATTATGGGCCATTAGTAAAAGCTATAATGGTAAACTTAAACACCGAGCATCATTCGTGACCCATAATGAACATACCTACAAATTTTCAGAAATATTGGTCATGTACTTCCTGAGATATTCCATGAAGACGAAAAACCGTTTGGGGCCGTTATTGCCGTTAGTAACGGCTATAACGGTAAACTAAAACATCTAGCATCATCCGTGACCCATAATGAACATACTTACAAATTTTCAGAAAGATCGGACACGTACTTTCTGAGATATTCCATAAAAAGAAAAACCGTTATGGATCGTTATAGCCATTAGTAACGGCTATAACGGTAAACTAAAATGTCGGGCATCAGCCATGAACCATAATGAACATACCTACAAATTTTCAGAAAGATCGGCCTAGTACTTCCTGAGACATTCCATAAAAAAGAAAAACCATTATGGGCCGTTACAGCCGTTAGTAACGGCTACAACGGTAAACTAAAACGTCGGGCATCATCCGTCGCCCATAACGAACATACCTACACATTTTCAGAAAGATCGGCCAAATACTTTCTGAGATATTCCATAAAGAAGACAAACCGTTACAGGCCGTTACGGCCGTTAGTAACAGCTATAATGAGGTAAACTAAAACATCGGGCATCTTCCGTGACCCATAATGAACATACCTGCTAATTTTCACAAAGATCGGCCAAATACTTTCGGAGATATTACATAAAGAATAAAAACCGTTACAGGCCGTTACAGCCGTTAGTAACGGCTATAACAGTAAACTAAAACATCGGGCATTATTCGTGACCCATAATGAACATACCTACAAATTTTCAGAAAGATCGGCCAAGTACGTTTTGAGAATTCCATAAAGAAGAAAAACCGTTACAGGCCGTTACAGCCGTTAGTAACAGCTATAACGGGGTAAACTAAAACATCGGGCATCATCCGTGACCCATAATGAACATACCTGCTAATGTTCACAAAGATAGGACAAGTACTTTCGGAGATATTCCATAAAGAATAAAAAACCGTTACAGGCCGTTACAACCGTTAGTAACGGCTATAACGGTAAACTAAAACATCGGGCATCATCCGTGGCCCATAATGAACATACCTACAAATTTTCAGAAGATCGGCCCAGTAGTTTTGTCTGGAGCGAATGGAACACATTTTGACCATGGACGGACGGACACATTTCTTCGTTCCCATTCTAAAGTACTCCCTGTTCTATAAGAACTGGGAGTACAAAAAGAGAAAGGTTTTCATGCAAACATGCTATTGAAATACAATAGACGTGTATGTGATCAATCTGGCAATTTGAAACTTCCTGTGCATTCTGAAAGTTGTGTTGACTTACAATTTACAGGAAATTTGTGCGGAAACGTGCTAACGGCTGATATTACTGATGAAGATACTGCTTCGCCTGCTGTTGTGGACACTCACTTCCTGATGGTGCAGTGCCACTATTGTGGAAAAGTGTGATTTCAAACGGACGGACTGCTTTTCCCATACTTTATGTGGTGGTTTAAACCAGATGGACTGTTCATTGTGTGCTTCATTACCTGGATTTGACTGTTTCTCCAAGAGTGATGAACATGTGACAGCAGCGTCTGTGATCAACGAGGTTGATGATGATTGCCTTGAATCTGAAATGAATATCTCCACTGTCCCACTTGTCCCTTCTAACGGGACTATTCATGATATACACTTTGATGAGCAATCGTCTGATGTGCAAAGAGAGAAGTTGAAATATGTGTGTCATAATTTTTCTACTTTGTTTAAAGATAATCCTGGATGTGTCAGAGCTGGAATGTTTCATGAAATCCCGCTCACTGATAGCAAACCCATTTGGTTGAAACCATACCCATTACCTTTTTCAGCAACTGAAGTTGTTAAACAGAAAGTTAAGACTATGCTAAAACTTGGTGTCATTGAGCCTAGTCAGCCTCTTTACAGTTCTCCCATTGTGCTTGTTAAGAAACCAGATGGATCAATCAGATTCTGCGTTGATTTCCATTCGCTTCACAAAATTACTCGTTTTGATGCGAAACCCATTCTGGATGTTGGGAACTGTTTTCATCAATCTTTGGTGCAGTCTACTTCGTCAAGACTGATTTGTCAAAAGGATACTGGCAAATTCTGGTTAAACCTGAGGACAAAGAAAAGACTGCATTTCAAACCCTCTTGGAACTTTTTCAGTGGACATGAATGCCATTTGGTTTGATTTTGGCCCCTCCTACTTTTGCAAGGATGATGGGGTTTGTTGTGTTTGCATTTGAGTGCTCTAGCGTCATTTTTTGTTGTTGACATTCTGGTTGCTAGTGTTACTTGGAAAGCACATCTCAGCATGTGACAGTTCTTTTCCAGAAATTGTTGGACCTTGGACTCACTGTTCCACCGTCCACGATGTCCGCCTGTTTTCAAGAACTAGAGTTCTTGGGTCATGTAGTTTCTCATGGCATTCTCAAGCCACAAGCTAGCAAGGTTGATCCTGTCCATGTCTCAGCCTACCGCAAGGAAGCAAGTTCGCTCACTTCTCGGTCTGATAGGGTACTGTCAAAAGTTTGTTCCTCATTTTGCTACTCTTGTTTCTTCCTTGACCAATCTCATAAAAGATTCCAAGGGTAAATCAATTACGTGGACACCTGAGTGTCAACAAGCTTTTCAGCTGATTCAGGGAATTCTTGCGAACAAGCCTGTTCTCAAACTTCCAGACCTTTCTCGTCAATTCGTTCTGAGAACAGACACTTCATCTACAGGTCTAGGTGGTGTTCTTTTGGGGAGGTACCTTTAGGTCTATTCCCTTTAGGTCTATTCCCTTTAGGTCTATTCCCTTTAAGTCTATTCCTTCCAGGTCTATTCTCGTTAAGTCTTAGGGATAGGGTTAGTACCCTATCCCTATCCCTAACCTATCCCTAACCTAACCCTAACCCTATCCCTAACCCTAACCCTATCCCTAACCCTATCCCTAACCCTATCCCTATCCCTAACCCTATTCCTAACCCTATCCCTAACCCTATCCCGATCCCTAACCCTATCCCTAATCCTAACCCTATCCCTATCCCTAACCCTAACCCTATCCCTAACCCTAACCCTAACCCTATCCCTAACCCTATCACTAAGACTTAACGAGAATAGACCTGGAAGGAATAGACTTAAAGGGAATAGACCTAAAGGGAATAGACCTAAAGGGAATAGACCTAAAGGGCCGCCCCCGTTCTTTTGCAGGAGCATGATGGTGTTTTGCATCCTGTTGTTTTCATCAGCAGGAAACTGCTTGACAGAGAGACTCATTACTCTACTATTGTGAGGGAGTGTTTGGGTATTGTTTGGTCTATCCAAAAGCTATCTCGCTGTCTCTGGGGACAAAAGTTTGTTCTCCAGACAGACCACAAGCCACTCACATACCTCACTAGTTCTTCTTTCAAGAATGCCAGAGTCAATCGATGGTATCTCCTGTCGCAAGCATTTATGTTTGAGGTTCAGCATGTTAAGGGAATTGACAATGTTCTCGCTGATGTGCTCAGTCGGAATGGCCAGTCTCTTATCATTCCGTAAGTGTTGTCTTTCAAAAACATTTAGTATCGCCTGTTTCAGTCTTTTTGCTGCATAGATCGCTATAGTGAAGCATAGGACGTTTTGTCCTGATCTACTGTAGAAACTTTCAAAATGGAGTGACTGATGGGGGAGAACGAAGCAAAATTTAGAAAGAGAGGGGGTTAGTTACCACCAATGACAGACAAACAAAGCACATGACAAGACAGTGTCTGGTCATGTGCTTTGTCTATGTCATTGGCGGTAACTAACACCCTCTCTTTCTAAATTCTACTGCAGAAAGTCAATTTATTTCCAATGGACATTTCGTGTTTTGATAAAGCATCTCAGAATTTCCAAAACAACAACAACAACAACAAAAACAACAACAAAGGTACCTTTAGAAATCATTTGTCAATTCTTCATATTCATAATCGCATTGTTCTTTAAAAGTCATTTCGTCAATTTTGGGGACATATCTTTGAGACAATTTGTAAAGTGTCCAAAATCTTCATATCTTTTGAAAAATAAATTACATTGCTGTATTTAACTTGGACATTTTTTCTTGTGACCTATGACAAAGGTTCGAATCCCCCGTAGTTAGTTTTTCTTGTAGAAAAGCTGACGCCTTTTTTTTTTTTTTTTTTTTTTTTTAAGAGAGGGGGAGATTGTCACACGCACGATTACTGACATGTTGTGGAGTGTGCCGTTTTGCAGAGCCAGAGAAAATGTTTTTAAATTTCCGGTGAGTACTGTTCAGCTGTCAACTTTGACAAGTTCGGCTGCGAGCTCAACACAGATCGAGCTAATGGCGTTGGAAGCAGTCACGTCTGCTCCGTTGTTTCTCTGTCCCCGCTTGTTGGTCGGGTATTGGCAAGTTTAATCTCCCCCAGGGGGTAAGAATATCTTTTTAAACATGTCGACTTGTTGTAGGATAATCGTAAGTAGCTGATAGTAATTTTAAAAAAACACATTTTCGATCAATATTATCAGACTTTGTAATATTGTGATTGTTTTTGGAAGTTGCTCAGTTCAGTATGCTCGTTCGTGTGGTTTTGCTGAGTTGTACGGGTTTGGTAGTTTTGATTCTATTCTTACTAATCTATCACCACTTTTGGTATTGAATAGGTGGTAGATCGAGTTATTTATGGTGTTGTTCACTTTGTAGGGTTTTCAACTTGAGGCATGGCTGAGTGCATTGGAGGGAGGTGTTCGTGCTGTCCTAGGCCTCTTCTCCCTGTTGTGACATCGCAGTTTTCCCTGGGGCCAGATTCGCCTTTACTCCCCTAGTGCCTTCCTTTTCAACAGCCAGTAGGCCTGTCTACCTTCAGAGCAGCCGGTGTCTTTCCTGGTATCTTCTCTCCAGACGACTGACCGGTGCTCTTCCTTGTGGCCCTTGCTGCCCTGTGCCCAGTCACAGGAGTGGGACCAGTTGTTTTGGATCGTGCTCCCCTGTGCCCAGTCACAGGAGTGGGACCAGTTGTTTTGGATCGTGCTCCCCTGTGCCCAGTCACAGGAGTGGGACCAGTTGTTTTGGATCGTGCTCCCCTGTGCCCAGTCACAGGAGTGGGACCAGCTGTTTTGGATCGTGCTCCCCTGTGCCCAGTCACAGGAGTGGGACCAGTTGTTTTGGATCGTGCTCCCCTGTGCCCAGTCACAGGAGTGGGACCAGTTGTTTTTGGATCGTGCTCCCCTGTGTCCAGTCACAGGAGTGGGACCAGTTGTTTTGGATCGTGCTCTTCTGCGCCCAGTCTCAGAAGTGTTTTTCATGTGGACTGCCATCAACGTATCCGCAATTGAGGTCAGTTCACCTTGAAGTGACTGATGGTCATCACCACAAGGAGCGTTTGTGTGTGTGTGTGTGTGTGTTGTGTGCGTGTGCGTGTGCGAGTCTTCTCCGTTTGGACAGCAGCACACCTGACCAGTGATTGGAAATTCGATGGGATTTACTTCATATTCAGAAGGACTCGCCTATTAATTTTCTTTGAAAATATGTTAGAAATTCCTTTTGTTGTGATTATTTTGTGTCATGAATAGTATAATGAATTCTTTTCCAGCCTAACAGGACGCGTGAGTGCGAACATATGTGGACAGAAACGAATTAGTTTATACACTGATGTTGTACTTACGATAAAGTGTCATCTCTATCTTTTCATTGTTCATTAAATGTACTCCTCGCTAATTTCTTGTTCATGCTGTTATGTCATAGGGTGGTGTGAGTGAGTGATAGGAAGAACTGAGAGAACACACAAACTGCACGCCTTCATACATTCATGAGACAGATTTAACAAATCCATATACAAACACCCCTCATTCCACTCTGTGACAGACGAGCAGAAGCGAATTCTAGACTGAATAGGATTGCAATGCAAAGATTTCAGCTCTCAAACGCACACGTTGCACGTCCATCTGAGAGTTTCTTTATCTTATTCAATTTTACTATGAGAATGATTCACAACCAGGCTGTTGTTAAATTCACGTCTGGCTGAAATTGCCTGGCGGTAGTGACACACAGGACAAGGCATCTGGCTGAAATAGCCTGGCGGTAGTGACACACAGGACAAGGCATCTGGCTGAAATAGCCTGGCGGCAGTGACACACAGGACAAGGCATCTGGCTGAAATAGCCTGGCGGCAGTGACACACAGCACAAGGCGAAATCGACTGCGGGCAATTTCTGCTACATCGCTGTCACTTCTCCCCACAACTGCAAACTGAAAAAAAGGGCGACTCGAACCCTCGACCCCAGTCCCACTGACCTGATGAGGAAGCTGGCGGACAGAGGTCTCTCCGTGTGGGTGGAGTACTGACGGACTAGGCCCCTGGACACCGCTGAGGACTGCCGCATCTGCCACACCACCACACCATCTTGTCAGTGCAGGCCAACACGCCAAATGGCAATCTGTCTGGAATACCTCGCCCCCCCCCCCCTGCACCCCTCCACCCAGACACACACAACACAACACCCTCTGCACCACTCCACACAGACACACACAACACAACACCCTCTGCACCCCTCCACACAGACACACACAACACAACACCCTCTGCACCACTCCACACAGACACACACAACACAACACCCTCTGCACCCCTCCACACAGACACACACAACACAACACCCTCTGCACCCCTCCACACAGACACACACAACACAACACCCTCTGAACCACTCCACACAGACACACACAACACAACACCCTCTGAACCACTCCACACACACACACACTAACCGGAGACGGCGGGTTCTTCATATCCTCGCCCAGGGAGGGCAGAGGGGGGGACCGACGTGCTGTTGGGTCTGCGGCCCCCACCCCCAGCTTGTGAGCCGTACTCCCCGGTGGCCGCCTGGCTGGTACGGCCTTTGCTGCTGAAGGCTCTCCGCATGGAGTCGATCAGGCGTGACCCCTCCGAGCGGCTGGAGGTCAGTGTGGGCGGCGTAAGCAGTTCCACACTCCGCGTCTGCAGGTCCGTGTACAACACCTCCAGCAGGGAGGACCTCGTCCGCTCCTGCACACAGCACAGCAATTATCGTCCGCTCCTGCACGCAGCACAGCAATTATCGTCCGCTCCTGCACACAACACAACAATTATTGTCCGCTCATGCAAACAATACAACAATTATCGTTCGCTCCTGCACACAGCACTGACAATTATCGTCCTCTCCTAAACACAGCACAGGCAATTATCCTCTCCTGCACAGAGGCAATTATCGTCCTCCCCTGCACACACACAGGCAATTATCGTCCTCTCTTGCACACACACAGGCAATTATCGCCCGCTCCTGCACACAGCACAGGTAATTGTCATCGTCCTGCACACACCACAGGCAATTCATGCACACAGGCAATTATTGTCCGCTCCTGCACACAGACAATTTTTGTCCTCTCCTGACAACAGACAGGGAATTATCGCCGTCTCCTGCACATACCACAGGCAATTATCGTCCTCTCCTGCACTCAGGCAATCACCGTCCTCTCTGGCACACAGCACTGGGAATTATTGTCCTCTCCTGCACACAGGCAATTATCGTCCCCTCCTGCACACAGCACAGACAATTATTTTCCACTCCCACACACAGGCAATTATCGTCCCCTCCTGCACATACACAGACAATTATCGTCCTCTCCTGCACACAGACAGACAATTATCGTCCTCCCTGCACACAGACAGACAATTATCGTCTCCTGCACACAAACAGTACAGGCAATTATTGTCCTCTCCTGCGCACAGACAGACAATTATCGTTCGCTCCTGTACACAGCACATGCAATTATCGTCCTCTCCTGCACACATCACAGGCAATTATCTTCCTCTCCAGCATACAGACAATTATCGTCTGCTCCTGCACATAGCACAGGCAATTATCGTCCTCTCCTGCACACAGCACAGGCAATTATCTTCCTCTCCAGCATACAGACAATTATCGTCTGCTCCTGCACATAGCACAGGCAATTATCGTCCGCTCTTGCATACAGCACAAGCAATTACCTTTCTCTCCTACGCACAGCACAGGCAATTATCGTCCTTTCCTGCACACAGCATAGGCAATTATTGTCCACTCCTGCACACAGACAGGGAATTCAAGGTCCTTTCAATGTCACAGGCAGGGAATTTGAGGTCCTTTCCATGTCACAGGCAGGAATTTGAGGTCCCTCCCTGCACATAGACAGGGAACTGAAGATCCTTTCTTGCACACAGACAGGAATTGAAGGTCCTTTCTTGCACACAGACAGGGAATTCAAGTTCCTTTCTTGCACACAGACAGAAAATTCAAGGTCCTTTCCTAAACACAGACAGACATGAAAGGTCGTGAGGGTGGTGAGGAAAACTCACAGAATGATGAGCATGGATTAGAGGGCCTAGCCAACATATTTCAGGACATATCCAGTCTTCTATTCTTTCCCTGCTATGTAATTTACTAAAGTACTCTCTCTGTCTCTCTCTGTCTCTCTCTCTCTCTCTCTGTGTCTGTCTGTCTGTCTCTCTATCTCTCTCTCTCTCTCTCTCTCTCTCTCTCTCTCACACACACACACACACACACACACACACACACACACACACACACACACACACACACACACACACACACACACACTGTCTTGTCCTCACGCACAGTGAGAGAGAATGAAGGCGACGACTGACCCCAAGCTGGCAAAAGTGTTGGCTCTGTAACAGGCCAGCTCGGCGTTGATCAGTTTGGTCAGCAAGAAATCACGGAAGTCAGGCCCCTGTGAACACAGAGGAACAATGGGAAACGATGGGAACTGTGGGAATACAGGAACAGAGAGGGGACAAAGGGAACTGTGGGAATACAGGAACAGAGGAGGAACAATGGGAACTGTGGGAAAACAGAACAGTGGGGGAACAATGGAGCTGTAGGAATACAAGAATAGAGCGGTAACAATGGGAACTGTGGGAATACAGGAACAGTGGGGGAACTGTGGAATACAGGAACAGTGGGGGAACAATGGAACT
Source organism: Conus ventricosus (assembly GCA_018398815.1). Taxonomy (NCBI): domain Eukaryota; kingdom Metazoa; phylum Mollusca; class Gastropoda; order Neogastropoda; family Conidae; genus Conus; species Conus ventricosus. The sequence continues at coordinate 10,393 of JAFLJL010004426.1, forward strand.
GTGGGAATATATGAACAGAGGGGGAACAATGGGAACTGTGGAATACAGGAACAGAGAGGGAACAATGGGAACTGTTGGAGTACAGAACAGAGGGCGGAGCAATGGGAACTGTAGGAATACAGGAACAGAGGGGAACAATGGGAACTGTGGGAATATAGGAACAGTAGGATGGAAACTGTGCGAATACGGAAACAGAGGGAATTGTGGGAACACAGGAATGAAGGCGGGGAAGTGAAGTGGGGGGACTGTGGGAACTCAGTCAAAAGGATGCTCAGAAATTGTAGAAACAGAGTACCGGGGGGGGGGGGGGGGGGGGGGGGGGGGGGGGGGGGGGGGGGGGGGGGGAGGGGCGGGGGGGGGGGGGGGGGGGGGGGGGGTTAGATCTTTAGTAACAGTGGGTGGGGATTATGGCAACACAATAGAGGGAAAGGAGGGGAATGAGGACTGTGTAAAAATAGTGATGGGGAAGGAGGGAGAGGAGAGTGGGGACTGTAAGAATCGGTAACGGAGGCGGGGGATGGGAACTGTGAGAACATAGTTACGGGTGAGGGGTGGGACACCAATAACTCAGTAACAAGGGGGAATGGGAATGGAGGGAACATAGGTACAGGAACAGAACAGTGGGTAACTGCGTGAATACAAGAACTGGGAAAGTGGGAACTGTGTGAACCCAGGAATCGGGGAAACAAAAGAAACTGTGGAACACTGAAACAGAATGGAAACAACAGGAACAAGGAGTAAACAGCAACCAGAAAGAAATAGTGAGAACTGTGGGCACAAAGGAACAAAGGGGACACAGTGGGATCTATGGAAACAGTGAGGACTGTGGGAACTGATTTGGTGAGCGACGTTCGTGGAGTGAGGACGCGAATCGCACACTCTCTGCACAGGCCGAATCTGTTGAACTCTGTCGCCCGCTAACGCGCAGTTGTTTTCAAGTATTGCGTTTACGCTTCGACTTCGACTTCCCTTCCGTCTACTGAAAACGAAAATGGAGAATTTTTCAACGTTAATCCGGTATTTCTCAAATCAGAAGACATTCCCGGTTTGTGTCGAACACGAACCCTTACAGCCCTGATGTGGCCCTTTGCGGTCGGCTGGGCTATAAGCAACATTATCTTATCTTATCTTCATTCTCCGCATCGAGACAAGTGAGGAGAAACCAACAACCAAACTATGGATGATCATATACCAATATCTGTCGAAGAGTCTGAAATTGAACATTCCCTCACAACACTCAGCTGCGAACTAACATCTACTGTAAAGATGGAAAGAGCAATGGATGAGGACCACAAGTTGACTCGTTTGTTAACGGGTCGACACAGGAAGAGGATGGAAACAATGGGCATGATGGGAAGACAGGGAAAGGAAGGAAGGAAACAGTGGGCATGATGGAAAGACAGGTACAGGGAGGAAACGGTGGGCATGATGGGAACACTGGAACAGGAAGGAAACAGTGGGCGTGATGGAAGACAGGGAAAGGAAGGAAGGAAACAGTGGCATGATGGGAAGACAGGGAAAGGAAGGAAGGAAACAGTGGCATGATGGGAACACAGGTACAGGGAGAAAACAGTGGGCATGATGGGAACACAGGTACAGGGAGGAAACGGTGGGCATGATGGGAACACTGGAACAGGAAGGAAACAGTGGGCGTGATGGGAACACAGGAACAGGAAGTAAACAGTGAGCATGTGGAACACAGGATCAGGAGGGAAACAGTGTGCATGATGGGAAGAAAGAAAGAGGAAGGAAACAGTAGGCATGATGGGAACACAGGGAGAGAAAGGAAGGAAACAGTGGGTATGACGGGAACACTGGGAAAGGAATAAAGGAAACATTGGCATGACGGGAACACAGGAACAGAAGAAAGGAAACAGTGGGCATGATGGAACACAGGAACAGGAGAGAAACAGTGGGCATGATGCGAACACATGAATAGGAAGGAAACAGTTGGTCCGATGGTAACACAGGTACAGGAAGGAAACAGTTGGCATGATGGAAGATAGGGACAGGAAGAAAACAGTGAGCATAATGGGAACACAGGGACAGGAACGAAACAGTGGGCATGATGGAAAAAGAGGGACTAGAAGGAAGGAAATAGCGGGCATGATGGAAACACAGAGACAGGGAGGAAACAGTGGGCATGATGAGAAGACATGAAAGTAAGGAAGGAAACAGTGGGTATGATGGGAACACAGGAACAGGAAGGAAACAGTGGTCACAACGGGAAGACAGGAAGAGGAAGGAAGAAAGGAAACAGTGGGAAGATGGGAACACAGGGACAGAAAGGAAGGAAACAGTGGGCCTGATGAAACACAGGGACAGGAAGGAAACAGCGAACATGACAGGAATGGAGAACAGTAAGGAAGGAATTAGTGGGCATGATGGGAACACAGGAACAGAAAGGAAACAGCGGGCATAATGGGAACACAGGTACAGGGAGGAAACAGTGGGCATGATGGGAACGCAGAAACAGTAGGAAGGTAAAGAGTGGGCATGATAGGGACACAGGAAGAGATGAAACAATGGGCATGGAAGACAGGGAGAGGAAGGAAGGAAACAGTGGGCATGACGGGAAGACAAAGAGAGGAAGGAAGGAAACAGTGGGCATGACGGGAACACAGGAACAGGAAGAAAGGAAACAGTGGGAACACAGGAATAGGAAGGAAACAGTGAGCATGATGGGAAGACAGGGACAAGAAGGAAACATGGGCATGATGGGAAGAGAGGGACAAGAAGGAAGAAACAGTGGGCATGATATACACAGAGACAGGAAGGAAACAGTGAGCGGAAACAGTGGGCATGATGGGAAGACAGGAACAGGAAGGAAACAGTGAGCATAATGGGAACACAGGGACAGGAAGGAAGAAACAGTGGGTATGACAAGAACACAGGAAAATGAAGGAAACAGTGGGCATAATGATAACACAAGAACAGAAACGAAGGAAACAGTGCAGATGATGGGAACAAAGGAACATAAGGGATGGGAAGAGAGGGACAGGAAGGAAGGAAACAGTGGGCATGATATACACAGAGACAGGAAGGAAACAGTGGGCATGATGGGAAGACAGGAACAGGAAGGAAACAGTGAGCATAATGGGAACAAAGGGACAGGAAGGAAGGAAGCAGTGGGCATGATGGGAACACAGGACAGGAAGGAAAGAAACAGTGGGCATGATGGGAACACATGAACAGGAAGGAAACAGTGGGCATGATGGGAACACAGGAACAGGAAGGAAGGAAATAGTGGGCATGATGGGAACACAGGGACAGGAAGGAATGAAACAGTGGGCAATGATGGGAACACAGGGACAGGAAGGAAGGAAGCAGTGGGCATGATGGGAACACAGGGACAGGAAGGAAAGAAACAGTGGGCATGATGGAACACAGGGACAGGAAGGAAAGAAACAGTGGGCATGATGGGAACACAGGACAGGAAGGAAGGAAGCATGGGCATGATGGAACACAGGAACAGGAAGGAAAGAAACAGTGGGCATGATGGGAACACAGGGACAGAAGAAAGGAAACAGTGGGCATGATGGGAACACAGGGACAGGAAGGAAGGAAGCAGTGGGCATGATGGGAACACAGGGACAGGAAGGAAAGAAACAGTGGGCATGATGGGAACACAGGGACAGGAAGGAAAGAAACAGTGGGCATGATGGGAACACAGTGACAGGAAGGAAGGAAGCAGTGGGCATGATGGGAACACAGGGACAGGAAGGAAGGAAGCAGTGGGCATGATGGGAACACAGGGACACGAGGGATGGAAATAGTGGGCATGATGGAACACAGGAACAGGAAGGAAAGAAACAGTGGGCATGATGGGAACACAGGGACAGGAGGGATGGAAATAGTGGGCATGATGGAACACAGTGACAGGAAGGAAGGAAGCATGGGCATGATGGAACACAGGGACAGGAATGAAGGAAGCAGTGGGCATGATGGAACACAGGGACACGAGGGATGGAAATAGTGGGAATGATGGGAACACAGGAACAGGAAGGAAAGAAACAGTGGGCATGACGGGAAGACAAGGAGATGAAGGAAGGAAACAGTGGGCATGACGGGAACACAGGAACAGGAAGAAAGGAAACAGTGGAACACAGGAATAGGAAGGAAACAGTGAGCATGGTGGGAAGACAGGGACAAGAAGGAAACAGTGGGCATGATGGAAGAGAGGGACAGGAAGGAAGGAAACAGTGGGCATGATATACACAGAGACAGGAAGGAAACAGTGGGCATGATGGGAAGACAGGAACAGGAAGGAAACAGTGAGCATAATGGGAACACAGGGACAGGAAGGAAGGAAACAGTGGATATGACGAGAACACAGGAAAATGAAGGAAACAGTGGGCATAATGATAACACAAGAACAGGAACGAAGGAAACAGTGCAGATGATGGGAACAAAGGAACATAAAGAAAATAGTGGGCATGATGGAACACATGAACAGGAAGGAAACAGTGGGCATGATGGGAACACAGGAACAGGAAGGAAGGAAACAGTGGGCATGATGGGAACACAGGGACAGGAAGGAAGGAAACAGTGGGCATGATGGGAACACAGGGACAGGAAGAAGGAAGCAGTGGGCATGATGGGAACACAGGGACAGGAAGGAAAGAAACAGGGGCATGATGGGAACACAGGGACAGGAAGGAAAGAAACAGTGGGCATGATGGGAACACAGGGACAGGAAGGAAGGAAGCAGTGGGCATGATGGGAACACAGGGACAGGAAGGAAAGAAACAGTGGGCATGATGGGAACACAGGACAGGAAGGAAAAAAACTGTGAGCCTGATGGAACACAGTGACAGGAAGGAAGGAAGCAGTGGGCATGATGGGAACACAGTGACAGGAAGGAAGGAAGCAGTGGGCATGATGGGAACACAGGGACACGAGGATGGAAATAGTGGGCATGATGGGAACACAGGAACAGGAAGGAAAGAAACAGTGGGCATGATGGGAACACAGGGACAGGAGGGATGGAAATAGTGGGCATGATGGGAACACAGGGACAGGCGGGATGGAAATTGTGGGCATGATGGGAACACAGGGACAGGAGGGATGGAAACAGTGGCATGATGGGAACACAGGGACAGAAAGGAAAGAAACAGTGGGCATGATGGGAAACCAGGGACAGGAAGGAAGAAACATGGGCATGATGGGAACACAGGGACAGAAAGGAAAGACACAGTGGGCATGATGGAACACAGGGACAGGAAGGAAAGAAACAGTGGGCACGATGGGAACACAGGGACAGGAAGGAAAGAAACAGTGGGCATGATGGGAACACAGTGACAGAAAGGAAAGAAACAGTGGGCATGACGGGAACACAGGGACAGGAAGGAAAGAAACAGTGGCATGATGGAAACACAGGGACTGGAAGAAGGAAACAGTGGGCATGATGGGAACACAGTGACAGGAAGGAAGGAAACAGTGGCATGATGGAACACAGGACAGAAAGGAAAGAAACAGTGGCATGATGGGAACACAGGGACAGGAAGGAAAGAAACAGTGGGCATGATGGGAACACAGGGACAGGAAGGAAGGAACAGTGGTCATGATGGGAACACAGGGACAGGAATGAAGGAAACAGTGGGTATAGATGGGAGCACAGGGACAGGGAAAGAAGGAAACAGTGGGCATGATGGGAACACAGGGACAGGAGGGATGGAAACAGTGGGCATGATGGGAACACAGTGACAGGAAGGAAGGAAACAGTGGGCATGATGGAAACACAGGGACTGGAAGGAAGGAAACAGTGGCATGATGGGAACACATGGACAGGAGGGATGGAAATAGTGGCATGACGGGGAAAGCAGGAACAGAAGGAAGAAAACAGTGGGCATGAAAGGGAACGCAGAACAGGAAGGAAGGGAAAAAGTGGTATGATGGGTACACAGGAACAGGAGTAAAGGAAACAGTGGGTATGATGGGAACACAGGAACAGGAAGGAAACAGTGGGCATGATGGGAAGATAGGACGAGAAAGGAAAGAAGGAAACTGTGGGCATGATGGGAACACAGGAACAGGAAGGAAAGAGTGGATTTTATAGGAACACAGGATCAGGAAGGAAGCAAACAGCGGGTATGATGGAACACAGAACAGGAAGGAACACAGAACAGGAAGGAAACAGTGGGCATAATGGGAAGACAGGAAGAGGAAGGAATTAAACAGTGGCATGATCTGAACACAGGAACAGAAAGGAAAGAAAAAGTGGGCTTGATGGAACACAGGACATGAAGGAAGGAAACAGTGGGCATGATGGGAACATGGGAATAGGAAGGCAACAGCGGGCATGATGATATCACACGAACCGGAAGGAAACAGTGGCTATGATGATAACACACGAAGAGGAATGATATAGTGGGCACGATGGGAAGACAGGAAGAGAAGGAAAAAAACAGTGGGCATGATGGGAACACAGGAACTGGAAGGAAGAAAATAGTGGGCATGATGGGAACACAGGAACTGGAAGGAAGAAAACAGTGGGCATGATGGGAACACAGGAGAGGAAGGAAGGAAGTAGTGCGCATGATGGGAACACAGGAACAGGAAGAAAGTAAACAGTGGATTGATGGGAACACAGGAACAGGAACGAAGGAAACAGTCCGCACGATGGAATACAGAACAGGAAGGAAGGAAACAGTGGGCATGATGGGAACACAGAGACAGAAAGGAAAGAAACAGTGGGCATGATGGGAACACAGGAACAGGAACGAAGGAAACAGTGGGCATGAAAGGGAACACATGAACAGGAACGAAGGAAACAGTGGGCATGATAGGAACACAGGAACATGAAGGAAAGAAACAGTGGGCATGATAGGAACACAGGAACATGAAGGAAAGAAAAAGTGGGCATGATGGGAACACAGGACAGGAAGGAAAGAAACAGTGGGCATGATGGGAAAACAGGAACAGAAGGAAACAGTGGGAAGGAACACGTGACAGAAGGAAGGAACAGTGGCATGATGGAACACAGGGAAAAGAAAGGAAA
>JAFLJL010004427.1:0-17397 GCA_018398815.1 Conus ventricosus
TGGCATAAACACTAACACCTTCACAAAGCTCCTGTTTTAGATTAGTTTGATGTATATCTAACAGTCTGCTTATTGCTCTGATTAATACATAATGACTCTTAGGGCCGTCTGCAAACAGTATCAAGTCTACATGTTTGTCAAGTGATTCGCCTAAAGTAGGTGCGTTGGGAGAAGCCCTTAGAGGCACTATATCAGCTTCTACAGACCATGTGTATACGTTTACCGTGATTGGTTTGTTTTGCTCTTCAAACTGAGATATACTTTCTATGCTTACTGGGAAGGTTATGTTATCAAAGTTCAGCTCTTGTTTGTATGCTTCATAATTGGAAACTCTTTCTGCGTTCTTTTTAACAGGATGTAAATGCGCTAAAACACACCACATAAAACACATGTTGTCAGGATTTTTTATTTTTAAGACTGCTCGTTTAAAACTAACTCTTTTGGGAGAGGAAGGTAAGAATTGCCAACTATAGGATATAACTTTGTTTGTCTTAATTTGATTTCAAGAACCGTTCCTTCAGACCAGCCAGAACCCCTTAACTTTGCTTCTTCACTTGCATGGTTAAACTGGGTAAGCATGTAGTCAGCCCAGTTAGAGTTAAAGTCGTGATAGCTGATTACTTCTTTCTGTTTAGTTGAAACCCAAACGTCCATGTTACTATCGTCAGGCGTTATATTATCAATCAGAACGGTCAACAGCACTTTTACTGGCGGCTCCATTTGAAGAGACTCTGGGATTTTAGAGATAGCATGTGCCACACTTTCATGAACGTTTGTGGGGTTAATGATGTCCATGTCTACTTCGCTAAACATATTGATTAATTGTTTGTCACTACCTTTCACCAGTGCGCTGGCTGGCAGTATTTCAAACTCAGGCGTGTTTGTGAGGCTCATTTTTAACTCAAAATATTTACGTAGATTAAAAAAAATAAATGTATATAAAAGTAAATAAACACGCTTTTTATTCTTCACCCAAGCATTGCAACACTTCAAGACACGTTAACCTTACAATGACACCCGCCAATATTTTAGCTTTTTCTGAATCACTACAGTCAATGTTCATCACTTTGGTTGCTTCTTTAAATAGTTCACTATGATCTTTTATTATATTGTTTACATCATTCTCAAACCCAGATTCACTAAAATCAATGTTTAACGCTTTCATTGTCTCGTTAAATAGTTCATTACAATTCTTTAAATCAGATGCACTAAGTTCGGCAGCCATTTTTAATCTAAAATAAATAAAAAAATAATTGTAATTCAACTGTTATTTATAGTCTTTTCTAATCGTAAAACCTAATCTTTATTAAAGCAAATAGTTACCCCTGAAGGACAAGTAGAAACGGTCAGATTAACATCTTGAGAAGCCATATAATCAACTAATATGGCAAACAATTTTATGGCTGGTTGAGGCCAAGAATCTTGTATTTCACTAATGGCCTCTTCACGTTTGTTTGTATATTTATGTGAATAAAAAGATCAGTAATTGATGTTTCAAACCTGCTCCTTAACCTTTCTCTTTGGCCCTTCCAATTTAACGTGTGAAGTATATTAATAAGCTTTCTAACTTCTTCAGGCTTCATTTTAAAACAGAATAAAATTATAAATTAAAAAAAATAATTAATCAGTTTCTCTCTCCCTTATTCACTCCCGCATCTCTCTCCCTCATTCACTCCCACATCTCTGTCTGTCTGTCTCCACCTCCCCTCTCTCTCCACACACACACACGCACGCACGGACACGCATACACGCATACACGCATACACACACAAACAAACAAACACACACACAATAGATGGGGAGGTGCTTGCAGGGAAATGTGAAGCGGGGCTTTTTGTGGTTCACACTTGAATGACGTAAATTCGAGACAGCCGCCAAAGCACTTATCAGAGTCCTGAATCAATAATCACAGGATCTGTTTCAGTTCTATTGGCGACCACCTGAAAGGCAGCCTTTGTAAGTGAAGCGGGGCGTAAACACAGCTCAAGCCGGTCGGGTGACGAAGGGAAACTGCACACACGATCGATAGCCAGGCGGTTTTGCAAAACCGTTAGGCCCGCGTCCATGTGTTTGTGGCGTTCACTGAGAGGCTTGCAGGGTAGTTGTCAGAGGTAGCCTGAGAGGTTGTTTCCAATAGTCTCCAAATTCAGGGTCTTGGAGCGTGGTTTGAATTTGTTTTAACTTGCTGAAAATAAAACTGAAGGGGAGACCAACAATGTAAAACCGCCAATACCCATAAAGCACATTGGCAACAGCGCGCAATTTGCGTGCATGATCGTCAGAATATCCGCATTTCTCTTTGAGCCATTAAGCTTGTTGAAAAGTAGAAGCTTGATCCATGTCAGGTAGAATTAAAATTGATGGCTATGTTGAGAAATCTAATAGCTTTTGATGAGCAACTTGCGATTCCAGAAGTTCTCTCTCTAATTCTGAAGAAATGCTGTCTTGAGACATAAATATTTCTGGTAAATCACTTCTCTAGCGCGTCTGCAAATCACAACCCTCTCACAAGCCTGCACACCACGGCTCCCAACTGTGAAATGGCAGTAGCTCTGCTGGCTGGTAGCAACACAAAGCTCAGCCCGGCAGAAATGACGTCATACTCCCTGATGATTGGTTGAGTGTGTACGTGTGAGGCATAGGCTCCTGTGCAGCGGAGCATGCAAAAAACAATGGTGACATTCAATATTAATTGCAGCCAGTCTAGCAGCCCGTCAGGTTGTGAACAACAGGACTGCCAAACCATATAAATTTTTAGTTGATTTTATGTTCTCAGAGAGAATGTAAATATGTGAGTTCACGAACACCCATGTTATTCTGCATGGAAACCCCCGTTTCAATTTGCTAAATACGTCAATTTTAGAGGTTTTGAGGTGTTAATTTTTTTGTAAAATAGGTGTTAATTTTGGCCAAAACTGATATGTGATGGACGTGATTTGTATGTGAAAAAGGGGGTTTTCGGGCAGAATAAGATAGGTGAGCTTGAACCCGCATATTTACATTCTCTGCATTTAATAAATGATTTGCTTTCGTCTCTTTCATCAAGATAAGAATGTTTGTGTCATTTTCATGTCTCGTCCATCACGACAAAAAGAAAGTTACAGTCGCCTGTAGGAGAGGAGGAAGATATCCGACTGCAATTTAAAACTTGCTAACAATGAAATACCTGACTGCAACAGCAGCTCGTTCAGGAGTCCCTCTTTGGCCACTGGGAACTTGCACTGCCGGAACTGCTGTAGGGACTGCCTGATCGTTTCAGCTCACCTGGCTTATACAGAGTGCAGGTGAGCAGCAGTAACGTAAACTAACCAACTGGTTTGCGGGTGAAATGTTCCAGCAAACGCGGTTGTAAAAATTTGTGACTGGACAAAAAACGGTCCGCCACATTTACTGACCCTCTGTCAACCTCTCCATACCCCCACAGGGTAGAGACAGTGGTTAGGCACGGGCTGCACCCCACACCCGGATGGTAGTCAGTTCCAGGTCGGACACGAGGGCTTCACGAATACCTAGGGGAACTGATAACTATCTTGATTATCTAGCCTATTTCAAACACATTTATCGTTCTTGTTTGTAATTAACAGTCACTCTTCTCATAATACATTTCACTGGAACTTGGGGAAGAATATACATAATAGAATCTGCAACGTTTCAATACAGTGGGTACATTACAATAGAACATTTTCTATGATTAATACCATCATTGTTTACATTGAAGGAAAGGATTTCCACATGGAACCCTTTTCCAAGGTACAAAGAATACAATTATTATGTATGTAAAAACACGAATTCAGTTTGTCGCATTTTGTCAGGAAGATATTTTTTTTTAAATTATCATATCACATCATTAGACGTGTTCAGTTACATTCCAAGGAACCATTTCCGTTCGTCTGTTTTTATCTTTCCACAACAAGAATCAGAATACATGCTCCGATAATTCATGCACATTAATTTTACTTTTCATTGTTCACTTCCAGAACCCACCAACACACATCATTATGATATTTTAGGGAAAAAAGATAAACGACACGTTTTGGTTTTGTTGTGTCTTTTTGTCCCCCCCCCCCCCCCCCCCCTCCAATAAGTCAGTGTTTTAACTAGATTACCTTTTTCCGATCACATATCACTATACATATTCTTTCTTCTTTCTACTCACTCCATAATCCCAATCCTCCTTTCGACTCACATTCACTAAATACTGCTTCTTACTGTCACTCTGTGTCTCGTTAAATGTTAAGATATAACAAGGGAACAATTAAATATTTCAGACCTTTACCAAGAGCTGTAAAATTCCCAACCACCTGTTAAAAATCCCCAAACAACTTCATTAATACAAACACTAACTTCAATTCAATTTCATCACATACCTGACTGCCAGCGAGGAACTTCCTTCAGGCTCCCTTTGGCTCTTTGAAACTGTTGCTTGGCCAGTAGCTCTGTGGAGACTGAAGGGAAATTTTCGCTCACCTGATTTACACAAAACGCAGGTGCGTAGCGGTCAGGTAAACAGGCCAGCCGATTTTACAGGTTTACCTGTTCCGGTCAAACGTGTCCCCAAAATTTGGGACCGGACGAAATACGGTTCGTCACAATACTCATCCTCCTCACCCAAAAATAAGAAAATGACCGAATCGTTCTTTGAAGAAGTAAACAAACAGCGCAATGCAAAAAATCCAGAGATCATACATCAAAACAGTATGAGAAAACTGCAGTACACACAAAATAAGTCACTTTGTAAGAGATCAACTGATTTTCACATGAACGTGAGAGAAGATCAGCAAAAAAACATTCGATGAACCTGGAACTGGTTGTACTTCGAACACGAACTCTTGCAACTACAACGCCCATCGCATAATTCTGAAATTCGTGAAGTTTGATCTTAGGAGATACGTCAAGGGACGATAATCCGTCTGCAGGATAAGCCTGACTCCCCAAAGGAATCTAATCTTCTGCACAACCCAGACAATGGCCAAACACTCCCGTTCAATAGTACTGTACGCCTTCTCACGATCCAGCAACTTTCGACTAGCGAGCACGACTGGGTGAAGGACATTATCACTCTCCTGAAGCAACCAGCACCCAAACCAACAGAACTAGCATCAGTCCTGAGAGCACAACGATTGCCCAACCTAGGTAACAGCAACACGGTGCAGAAGACAAGATACCCAGAATCTTCTTCAAAGCTTCAGCACACTAAGGAGTCCAAGAAATAGACCTTCCAGCACGACCAGCATCTTTGATTAAAACTCAGGCAGTGGAGCTCTCAAAGTAACAAACCCAGGAACATATCTCCTGTAAAAACTCAGCAACCCCAACAAAGATCTGACCTGCTTCCTTGCAGTAGGAGTGGATATCTTCAAAATCTTATCAACCTTCTTCCCTACAGGACACATAGTACCACCCCAAACAACATGTCCAAGAAATTCAATTGAGCGAAAGCCTGCCTCGATCTTCGAGGGACGAGCTGTGAGATTGAAAGACTTCAGACAAGAAAGCATGCACATCACATGACTAAGATATAGCATTCCGTGACACACTTTGCACAAGAATATCGTCAAAGAAGTTGATAGCAGAACACTTATAAAATGCCAGCATACGCATCATACTTGCAAACACAGTAGGAGCAGATACAAGTCCAAAAGGCATCCAGACAAACTGGAATAGTCCCATGTGTGTTGTAAAAGCCGTCTTCGGACGATTCTCGGGCTTAACCACGATTTGCCAATATCCGTTTGCAAGATCTATCTTTGTGGAAAACTGAGCATCAGCTAACCTTGCAAAAAGACTCTCAACGTCAGGAATTAGTTTCGATATTGAACACGGTAATCTTGTCTAAGGATCTGAAATCAATGCAATCTTTCTTCCAGACCAAAACAACTGGGCAGGTATACGTACTATTTGATGGCTCAATGATACCAATCTCTCTCTCAACAACCTCTTTCGCGCAAAAGGGGATGCCTTAACACGTCTTTCAAACAGGGACATCTGTTGTAAGAGGGTTCTCTAGGAGTACATCACCTAAGAAGGAACCTGGTTTAGGAGCCAGAATGTCCTGAAAATCATCACAGATTGCACGCAACTCTCTGGAACTGCTGTCAGACAAAAGCACAATCAAACTGTACTGAATGGACATTTTCATCTGGCATAGCTGACGCCATCGGGACAGCTAAAGTGGGAATAGGTAAAGCATCATCACAGTGCTGGACGAAACCAATTGTACAAACTACTTTGGGAACAACAGACTCTGGAGAGGGATTCACAGAAAGACCAACACCAGAGGTACACTTAAAAAAACCCTGTTCTTGGTCACAAGTCAAAGGTGCCATCTCTGACCAAGGCACTGAAGTACACTGTGGAAAAAACAACTGTCTATACATACATCGGAGTAAATACAGCAGGCACACCAGAAGACCCTGACGGGAAGCACGACTTCAATGACTTATCATCCTTCTCTTTCTGAACAAGATCAGCATGGGAAATGTTCAGATCATCCGGTATCTGACACAAAGGCTTTCTGTCCACAACATGCTTAGCTCTAGCCCTCGTAACGGCGGCTAAAGAGAAAGGTTCGCCAGACACATCACTCGACTCACCGCTAACACAAACTCCAGGAACATTACCCACAATGAGATATGCGACAGGGCTATCCAAGAAACAACGAGTTAAATCACTTACAAAATAAGGACGGCAGAGAATGTAGATATCTTCGTTCAAGCTCACCCATCTTATTTTGCACGAAAACCCCCTTTTTACAAACACATTTCGTTCTTCTCATGTCACTTTTGGCCAAAATTAACACCTTTTTTACAATCAAAATTAACATGCCAAAACCGCCAAAAATCGACGTAATCATTACTTTAAAAAGGGGGGCTTACGTGCAAAATAAGATAGGGTGATTTTGAACAAAGATATTTACATTATCTCCCTGAAGATGCTAATCTGACTGTTTCTACTGACCCTAAAGGAGTAACTATTCACTTTAATCAAGACAAGTTTTTACGATTACAAAAGACCATGAATAACAGCTGAATTTACATTTCCAATTATTTTTTTGTTTACATTTTTAGGATTTAAAAATGACGGCGACCGAACTCAGTAAATCTGATTTAAAGAATAATCTAAAGTCTTTAATAGAAAATTGTAATGAACTATTTGACGAGACAATGAAAGTGTTAAACATTGATTTTAACAAATCTGGTTTTGAGCATGATGTAAACAATATAATAAAAGATCATAGTGAACTATTTAACGAAGCAATTAAAAGTTATGAACATTGACTGTAGAGATACAGAAAAAGCGAAAAATATTGGCAAGTTTTCTTGTAAGGCTAGGCTGTCTTGATGTATTGCAACGCTTAGGTGAAGAATAAAATCGCGTTTTACTTACTTTTGTAAACATTTATTTTTCTAATTTACGTAAATATTTGTGTTTAAATATGAACCTCACAAGCGAGTCTGAGTTTGAAAAACTGCCAGCCAACGCACTGGTTAAAGGCAGTAATAAACAATTAAGCAATACGTTTATTGAAGTGGACATGGGCATTACTAACCCCACAAATGTTCAGGAAAGCGTTACAGATGCTATAAGCAAAATCCCAGAGTCTCCTCAAACCAGCCCGCCAGTAAAAGTGTGTTGGCTGTTCTGATTGATTATATAACGCCTGACTGTAGTAGCATGCAAGTCTGGGTTTCAACTAAACAGAAAGAAGTTATTAGCTATCGCGACTTTAATTCAGAATGGTCTGATTACATGCTTACCCAGTTTAACCATGCGTGTGAGGAGGCTAAGTTAAGGGGTTCTGGCTGGTCTGAAGGAACAGTCCTTGAAATCAGATTAAGACAAACAACGTTCTATCCCATAGTCGTCAATTCTTACCTTCCTCTCCCAAAAGAGTTAGTGTTAAAACGGGCAGTCTTAAACATACATAATTCTGACAGCATGTGTTTTATGTGGTGCGTTTTAGCGCATTTACATCCTGTTAAAAAGAACGCAGAAAGAGTCTCCAATTATGAACAATATAGACATGGACTGAACTTTGAAGGCATAAACTTTCCAGTAAGTATAGAAAGCATATCTCAGTTTCAAGATCAAACCAAACCAATCACTGTAAACGTATACAGTGGTCTGTAGTAGACAATCTAGTGCCTCTAAGGATCTCCCCAAAAGCCCCTACTTTTGGCGAATCACTTGACAAACATGTAGACTTGATACTTTTTGCAGATTGGCAAAAGAGCCACTGTGTATTAATCAGATCAATTAGCAGGCTTATGGTTTTTTACATCAAAGGATCATGCTAAACAAGGGCTTTGTAGAAGGTGTTTGGTCAGAATTCCAACTATAGAAGCAGCTGCCAGCCATAGAACTCATTGTAAAAGTTTTGTAGACTGTGAAACTAAACTTATTGCACCCAAACCAGGGTCTAAAGTTAGCTTTAAAAATTTACACAAAATGCAGATGAGTCCATACGTAGTTTACGCTGACTTTGAATCAATCTTGCCACAGTACTATGGGCCACAACAACCAGAACAAAAAACAACCTTATTAACCCACAGATCTGTTCTTATGCTTTTGTTGTTGTTAGATTAGACGGCGCACACACAACACCTGAGATTTACAGAGGCCCAAATGCAGCTAATCGATTTTTACAACACATGAAACAAACTTCGTAATCAGTTCTCCAATCAACTGAATCTTTCAGACATTGTTATGACTCCTGAAGACCAAGAACGTTATGACTCAGCCACGCACTGTTGGATTTGCGGCGTAGAGCTAACACTTAACAGTAAAGAAAACCCAACAGTAAGAGACCATGATCACATTAGCGGAAAGTTTAGAGGAGCAGCACACAGCAAGTGTAATCGTCAGCTTAAGTTTGACCCAAAGACTTGGAAACTGCCCATTTTCTTTCATAACTTACGGGCTTATGATTCTCATTTTATCATGCAAGCCGTGACTTCTGAATATAAGAGGGTTACCTGCATTGCACAGTCTTCAGAAAAGTACATGACTTTTACTCTTGACTGTTTATCCTTTTATGACTCTGCCCAACATCTGATGGGAAGTTTTGATAAATTAGCAGGATCGTTACAAGACTTTCCCAATAACTAAACAATATTTTAACTTATCTTTAGTGCGTAAAGGCGTTTACCCTTATGAATACAAGAACTCGTGACTCTGAATATGAATTACGCCCAGAAAGCCTGGACAGAATTACACTGTCAAACAATGGGTGATTATCATGATCAATACTTGATGGCTGACGTATGTCTATTAGCAGACGTCTTTCAGAAATACAGATTTACATGCATGAAACATTACGGTCTAGACTCATCACATTACATCTCTGCCCCAGGCCTCTCTTGGGATGCATTCTTAAAGTCTACAAACATCCAGATTGACTTAATATCTAATTTATCCACACTCCAGATGATTGAAGACGGCCTAAGGGGAGGTATTAGCATGGCTCACATCCTTGCTGTAAAGCCTAACATTAAGTACTTAGATGACTATGACCCAACTAAACCATCTAACTACTAATGTATTTAGACGCTAACAATCTGTATGGATGGGCTATGAGCCAGCCACTCCCACTGAGAAACTTTAAAATGATAAAAGGGCCTCATGAAATTAATACAGTGTTATGTATTCTGTCACAGCTTACGCCTAATAATCCAACAGGACTAATCTTGGAAGTAGACTTAGAATATCCTAAAGAATTACACGATATCCACAACGATTACCCCCTAGCTGCAGAAAGCTTAAAGATGGCCCCACACGAACCTGCTAAACTTGTGCCTAATCTCCGTCATAAGACTAAGTATGTATGCCATTACAGACTCCTACAGTTTTACTTAAGACAGGCTAAAGCTGACAAAAGTTCACAGAATCATTGCTTTAGACCAAGAGTCCTTTAAGAGGCCATACATCATGAAGAATAACTGATCTTAGAACCAAAGCCACTGATGCTTCAGAAAAAAGACTTTTTCAAGTTAATGAACAACAGTTGTTTTGGCAAAAACCATGGAGAACCCACACAAACGCAAAGATGTGAGATTAGTTACAAACGAAAAACAAGCAATCAAACTGGTCTCTAAAACCTAACTATCAAGACTTTAGACAATTTAATAACGACCGGTTGGCTTATGATGAAGAAACAGAAAGTTATGTTGGACAAACCGGTGTTTATAGGGCTTACCGTGTTAGAGCTGTCAAAGCTGTTAATGCTAGAATTTCTGTATGACTACTTTAAACCGCTGTATCCCAAGTCTAGAGTTCTTTACAAAGATACTGACAGTTTTATTCTAGACGTCCCACAGAAGACTTTTACAAAGACTTAGAAACAGAGGTAGCCAAAGGAGCTGATGGATGGTACGACACATGTGACTATCTAAAGACAGCCCTTTACATTCAACTGTAAACAAGAAAGTGATTGGAAAGATGAAGGATGAACTTAATGGGACAGTTATACGGGAATACGTTGGTTTACGGGCAAGGATGTATAGTGTTGCTAGCCAGACTTCTGTAATGAAGAAGGCTAAGGGCATAAGTAAAGAAGTTGTAAAAAAAAATATAACTCACGACAACTACAAGCAAGCTCTCTTTGAAAACAAAGTATTTCATCACACAAATGTTAATCTGCGCTCTATACTCTCCATCAAGTAAAACACAACTGCTGTTAACAAGAAATCACTAGTCTCTAACAATAACGAGAGAACTTACGTCAATCCTGAGTTTTCATATGCTGTAGGGCATTGGAGAACTTTAAAAGATTAACTTGACTGACTTGGCCTGTACTTAACTTAAGAACCTAGCTTGTACTTAACTAGTACTTAACTTAAGAACCTAACTTGTACTTACTTAAGAACCTAACTTGTACTTGACTAGTACTTAACATAACTTATAATTTACTTGTACTTAAACTTAAAAAAACTTTCTATAACCAACTTATCTAGTTCTTAAAAAACTAATCCCATACAAATGGGTCTACAGCGGGAGGTTGTACTTTTTTTGCAGAAGCTGGTTCTTCTTTTACTGTTTTTTGTGGGGGTTTGTGATTTTGCTGCTAAGTATGGCGTTAGACATTTGTATGCTGACCCCCCCCCCCCCCCTCCCCCCCACCAACAAACAGCAGCAAATACATAATAATACATCTTATAGTTTGATTGTGATTGTGTTGTTGTTGGTGATGGTGGCGGTGCTGGTGTTGATGTTGTATTACTATCTAACAATTTTTGTTTTGCTGATTGGTTTGCTTTTTGCAGTCTGTTCCATTCAGCTAGTTTACGCCTGGCCTCAACACGTCCAGGACGTTTAGACTTAGTAACATTACTCACTTGTGGGATGCTCTGGGGCGCATTCTCTTGTGGACTTACTTGTGGTACATTCTGCTCCTGTGGAGTCTTCTTCTCCTGATCGCTCATTTTTTTAATTGCGATTAAAATTTATATGATCAAATTAATATGTTTAAAAGTAATTAATCCCATGATGAATGGGCATAACATCGTCCCAAATCTGTAATACATGTCACATGCAAGAGTTTCTAGGGACTTGTTTAAAACCGGATCTTGTGATAAGTCATATTTTAAATCTTCTTCTGATCAACTGGCGCCATCTTACTTACTAACTTAGATATATAGACTAATCATTGTCTGCCCCACCGATCTAACCATTTTTTATCCTAGCTGCGCTTCGTGCCTAGCGTAGTACTTCTCAACGTCTGAAGTAGACAATTGCTGAATTGTTCAATACTTAGTTCAGTGCCTAAATACTGTCTATTTTTTTCACACGCAGCCAGAGAGTATAATCTTTCTTTATGGCAGTGGTCTGTTGAGTAGCTGTGGAGTAGTCTGCTTCCACCTCACACTTTAATAGTTCGTCACAATCCATTTAAAGGCAATAAAATAATATAATACTTTTAAAACTATGAGTTTAAAGCTGGTTAATTATGCAGTGCCTATCATTGGTGTTATAGTTTATTCAACCCTTGCAAAATGTTTGTTAGGAATAAAACCGCCCAACATGGGAAAGATAGAAATACGCCAAAAAACTATTGCAACCTATATTTTAGCTTTAACAACAAAAATTATCTGATTAAAAGTCACATAGACATTCTTCGAGATTATATTATTTTAATTATTTTTTTATGTTAATAAAAAGATGATCGAAACAAAGATTATCAAAACGCTTTACCACTCTGCTGAAATCGGCGGACCCTTAGTAAGGATATAGTGTATTAGCAAAACACATGTTTAAAAAATGAGGCCATCTGACCTAGGAAGGTTAGACATTGAGGAAGTTGTTAAGTTATTAGATGAAAATTACTGCTGGGATAGCCTCTAAAGACCTTTCTTGTTACCCAGTGGATAATCCCTGAAAATATTAAGGCAGATTAATTCATAAAAAATAATTTCATAAAAAGAAATCTGGATTGTTCTCATGTGGGGTGAGCTATTTTTAATGTCTTTGGCCTTCTCTGGAAGCAATATATGTTTTAAAATGCGGTCCGATGAAGAAGATACCGGCATACAAGTCAAAGGAATGATTTAAGCCACGCAAGAGCGCTACGAAAAAAAGGCTTCCTCACTTAGACCTTATTAATAAAATTTAAGATTCATCCACCAGACTTTCAACATAGAATCAACACACACAACGTCAGAGATTTCCATTCTGAACAGCTCAAAAGAACTCGAGTGACAGTCACCTAACCCCACCTGCTTAACATCAACTTGCTGCGATTGGATAATTCAACGTAAGGTTAACTATGAATGGGCAACTCACATGAGATGATGCATGCCTAATTCCCCCACTAATCCACGGAAAACACTACAAAAAATCAAGATATCTCCCTACCCCCTCCCAAGCTTGCTGCCACACAGATATCCACTGATGCACACACACGCATGCGACGTGGCGGAAATGATCGCCCGGCACCCCTAGCACATATTGAGGAACTATTGAACTCTAATCGAACACGCAAGATACACTGACATTGAACATGATCAACCGCACAATGCACAAGTTTAAACATGAGTCCGCCTCCACTAGATCTAACTGTAACATGTACGCTCAAGTACAATGTCCGTGACCCTGACACACAGTTAACGGTTTACTAAACTACCAACTTGTATCACGACCAGCTGAGGACTCGGGTTCGACCACTACGAGATAGCTGAATCGGTTGTGTCCGTTTTTGTGTCCGTAAAACACATGTTTTCTTTGTGATTTAACTCTTAGAGCTTACTTTTAATTGGGGTAAGCACCTATCTTTGGTAAGTTTTGTGTCAAATATGTATATTTATTTGGTTTTCATTTGTTGCTATGCAACAACACAGCTTGTTTACAAAATGGCTTTCTTAGTCAAGTCTGCGTCCATTGATACGTTTCCGTTCTTTGTTCAGTTCTGGTCTGGACATTTTCACAGATAAACCATGATTGATTTTCTTGAAGAAAGGATTTCCCATGGAACCCTTTTTCAAAGTACCAAGTAATACAGTTTTTTTTCTTTTGTTATTTCAGAATGCACCACAGTCATTTTATTGAACACATGACTAAGAAGAAGCAATTAACAGAAAAAAAACTTCATACGGAAAAGATTATTAAATAGATGTTAATCAAAAAATTCCGCAAGAGAACAGTCCTCTCTCTCCTCTGCTCTCTCTCCTCTCCTCTCTCTCACTCTCTCGCTCGTCTCCTCTCTCTGCGTCCTCTCTCTCTCTCTTCTCTCTCATCTCACACTCTCTCTAAAAAGAATAATCCATGAGTAAACTATTTATCACAACTGCCACAATCATAACCAATAACAACGGAAACCCATCCAAATTTTTTTAAAATATGGGGTTGTTCCTCCCTCTCTCTCTCTCTCTCTCTCTCTCTCTCATCTCCTCTCTCATCTAGTCTTCTCTCCTCTCTCTCTCTCTCTCTCTCTTTTTTTTTCCCCCCACCACCACTAACTGTGTGTCGGTGTGTGTGTGTGTGTGGGTGTGTGTGTGTGTGTGTGTTGTGTGTTGTGGTGTTGGTGTGTGTGTGTGTGTGTGTGTGTGTGGTGTGCTGCTGCGTGCGTCGTGGTCTGTGTGTGGTGTGTGTTGTGGGGGTTTTGTGGTTGTTGTGTGTGTGTGTTGGGGTTTGTGGGTGTTTTGTGTTGTGTTTGTTGTTGTGTTGTGTGTGTGTGTGCCCTTACTTCTTGTTCTTTTATTTTCGATTTTTTCTTGTTTGGTTTTTGAATTTTATCCCTTTTTTCTTTCTTTTTTCCTTTTTTCTTTTTTAAGGCGGGCTTTTCTTCTTCTTTCCTTCTTCTTCTTCTTCTTCTGCTTCTTCTTCTCTTCTTCATCTCTTCTTCCTCTTTTTTTTTCCCCTTTCTTTCTTGACTCACGCTTCACCATGCGCAATCTTGTCGTGTACATTACCGAATGGACACTTGTTTGTTATTTTTATGTAATAGGAAACGATAACAAAATGGTCTGTTTTGTTTATGTGCAGATGTGTGGTGACAGACACTTACCTCCATCTGCCTGTAATAATTTCATTCTAATAAATGGATAACCATTAAATCAACAAAGGGTAATAAATATTCATATAATTAAGAACAAACAAACAAAGAAAAAGTGTGCGTGCGCGCACTCGCCCGAGTTTCATATGTTGTAGTGCGTGCGTGCGTGCGGTGCGTGTGTGGTGCGTGTGTGTCGTGTGTGTGTGCGTTGTGTGTGGCTTGTGTGTGTGCGTTTGTGTGGTGCGTGTTGTGCACGTGGTGTAGTGAGTGGTGCGTGCGTGTGTGTGTGTGTGTGTGTTGTGAGAGAAGTAAAGTCTGTTTGTTCAAGCTCACCCTCTTATTTTGCACGAAAACCCCCGCTTTCACAAACAAATCACGTCCTTCTCATGCTACTTTTGCCAAAATTAACCACCTGATTTCTAAACAAAATTAACACGCAAAAGCTGCAAAAATCGACGTAATCGTTTACTTAAAATGGGGGGCTACGTGCAAGATATGATTGGTGATCTTACAAAACATATGTAACATTCACACCAGGGCATGAAAATTAAGGTACGTACGCACTTCTAACTTACTAGCACTATTAAAAATCAGAACAAACAACCGCTCTCAATTTTGGGTTTGTATTTTACATCTAATATATTTATAGGCCCATTAATAATTCCTTTAAATTCACTGTTTTTTTTCCAACTGAGATTAATCGAAATCGCAAAACCCCGCCCTAGTTGATGGCAAAACCTATAGAACTTAGACGGATACCATCAACAAATAAGCATCTTGTTTTTTAACTGTTTGAAATGAACATACAACATTGGATTCACGAAAAATCAGAAGGGTTTTATTACCTATCAAATTGAATAAACCACTTCTCTTGTACTAAATCTATAAGCTTCTGTCACTACGGTGAAAGCCCAAAGATTTTAGCTAGGCCTTTAGGAAAAAGTGACTCTCTTCTTTCTACGAGTGAAATGTACAGAAATTCTGAGGATTGCTTCGTTAATTGTTAACAATAATGACCACATCGTTCGCTAATTAATTCTTTAATAAAGCAAAAGTTGTAGTAACCATCAGTATATTTTGCATGAGTTACTTTGATTGCCCACCTCGTTACTAATATTGATCCAGTTATTTTGAACTCCTTCAGATATGTTAACCCACATAACTTTAAAGCCAATTTCTTTAAGGGCAATCCTACAACCCCCGCGAGAATTGACAATTGGATACGTTAAGAACACACGCTCGTTTTGCTTGGTTATATAGATGTAATCTTTTTTATCACTATTTTAAAAACTTTTTAAAAAAATGGAACCTTTTAAATATAACGAAAGTGCCACCTTACGTGTAGGAGCGTTTTATAACCCCAAATCTTTGGACTTCAGTTTACTAACCATTGCAGTAGACGAATCATATGGCTTTCAAGTCAGGATTGTAAACCCACTAACTAAATAATTATATCCGCCAATAAAGAGTGATAGAGTGCCATCAGCATGGTCATCCCGCCCTATGACGTTCTACCAGAATCAGTTAAATTTTGCCATTTACTGCGCAACTACTGGCTGTGGTGTTTCATATGCAAACCATTTAAACCATCCTAATCTTTTAGTAAAGTCAGTATATAACTTTCATGTTTATTACCAGTACAGACGAATACTAGCTGAACTACAAGTGCCCTCCCTAACGACAACGCGTTTAATCCATTTAAAAACCTAATGGACACTAATGCATATGAAAGAATCTGCAACGAATTTAACATTAAACCCTCAACTAACTTTAGACAAAGTTAGACCGCAATCATGGGTTAGGCACATTGCATTTGTGGGGCGAACGTAGAGAATATTTCTTATGACTACTGGCCTGGCCACACCTCTTTTCAACCAAACAAACAAGTTCGATTGGGATACATAGAACAAAAACATCCTAATGCTTGGGCAACATTTATCTTAGATGAAAGTGAAGGTCTAAACAATGCCAGGAGTGCAAAGACTCAATGACTGCATAAGGACATACGTTTGGTGTCTATTAGGAGCACAAGCACAGGCTACGTCTAGCATAGTAGATCAATCTACAGGCTTTGATGCCAGAAAACAATTTTTTAGCCAATTTAGAAGATGCTATTAACTCTGCTGTTGATTTGCCCTCCAGCATACAAAGGTATCAAGACGTTCTTGCACATGCTAGGTCAAAGGTTGACTTTGTTGCAGGCCATGGATTATATATGCTACCTCTGACCTTAAACTACAGATTGGCATGATTTCAGATTTATAACAATGAAATCCTCATAGCTGGAGACGATCAAAACTTAGGGCACAATCATGGCTTAAACACAAGGCCTGCACCATCCATTTTAAAAAAGTACCTAGCCTGAAGAAAGCGATCCAGTTATAAGCGCCCCACAGCCAGAAAGCAGCCCACAACCAGAAAGCACGCCACCTGTTGATCTGCCTCGCATGACAGTCATACTAACGAAAAGACAGCCCTTGTTGTATTTTTAACTTTTACTGGATAAGCCATACTTATTTTTACTAAAAAATTAATCCAGCAGCTAGCACTCCTAACGTCCATAGATGGTCAGCCATATAACCAGTGTGACATTCATTCATAAGCTCGGGTCATTTTTTATTAAGAAAATGACGCAATCGATACATGACGTCTATTCACTCTGCGCTTGTTTTATATTTCTATGTCTAAACGACAAAACTAATTGTTAGTTTTTGCTTTACGGCAGTACGTTTATAATTCCAAGCGTCATGCAGACTTGCATTGGTATTAATAATAAATAATTACACGGGGTAGGGGAAACCCCGAATGACCCAAACGCGATCGTCCAAAGGCGGGGTTTTTCCGCCCCGCATGGCAGTAAATATAACCCTTGTTTTCCCCTTTGGGCAACCGGACGCGTGGAATTGGTCCCC
>JAFLJL010004428.1:0-16770 GCA_018398815.1 Conus ventricosus
TTCTTATGGGACCTGTTATTTCTTATCTTCTTCTTCTCCAATAGGTTAATGCGTCAAATTTATATATTTTTTATTATATTCTTTTTTGTTTATAAAAATGAATCATACGGTTGTGACCTCGTCCATACAGAAAAGAAAAGGGAAACCCCCATGGCGTAAAAGGTATAAGGCAGACTGTAATTAGTGTAAATACCCTTCAACAGTTCAACCTGGACAAGTTTTAACAGTTAAGTTTCCGGATCTTGGCGCTGACGATGTTATAATTGCCAGGCACGCTAAACTATCATTCAAAAATAGATATTAAATCGACAGATCCTCATGCTACTGTTGTTGCTAATTTGGGCAGGGCAATTCGTTAAACATATGGCAATAAAACTGGAGGGCAGAAAAGTTTTTGTACTAAGCGAGGCAGACATTTTTGCCCTCTATTCTGATCTATGGCTGCCTAAAAAAGAAAGGAAAGAGAACGTTTATCAGGGATACAAAGCCCAAACGGTCTCAAGCACAGGTTTAAAAGCGGGGGATGAAAAGAATGATGTTAAAGATGAGACAGTAGAGAAGCATTTGGCAACAGATTTTGCATCCTCTAGATTTTGAGCTGTTAAAGACGCATAATGCCATATTCCCAAGGTGCACTAAAAGAAAACCCTTACTTATGAACTGACATTTAACCCTAGCGGTTCTGTTGTTTTGTCTGAAGATCCTGAAGCCAAATACACAGTCAGCGACATTTCTCTTGATTTTTGATGTTGTTACTAACCCTGAACTGGCCAGAACAATCTTAACCCAGTAAAAAAGTAAAACAGTTATTTATCATGAAAAGAGCATTAAATCCTGTATTTTCTGCTGTATTCTACCCTTTTTTCTCGCCCTAATTGTTATCGTCTGCATCAGCCAGTTTATTTTTTTTTTCTTCTATCTCTCTCTCTAGCTCACCAAGTTTGGCCAAATTGTTTTCTAGTTCGCCCCTTATTGACTTAGACGTTCATTAAGCCCAGGATTTCACGCATAGGCAATGGAGAATCTTCAATTGTTTTTAACTGGGGTCTCCTCACTTAAACTCGTTTGAATTTCTGCTATTAGTTCATCTGCTTCTTGCGTTAAATCTTGAAGAGGTATGTTTTGTATTTTTGTTTGTGTTGGCAACTTTTGCCCCAGTTCTGTAAACGACTAACGGCTTCGGCTCTAAGCTCTAAAAGGTTTAATTGTTCTGCTTTAGCAATAGGGGTTTTCGCCTAATTGTGCTTAGTTTTAAAAACTTGTTTGGGTTTTGCGTTGAAGTAGCTTTTACATGGCCCCCTGCACCATTTTCTTATATAAAAATGCCCACCATCTTCCTCAATAATCGTTAGGATCAAGCACGCTTGGTAGCTCTCATCCTATGCTTCTATAGAATGATTGAATTCGCTGCGAAATAGTTTTTGACGTTGTCTAGAGAGAAAAGAACCGCCCTTCAAAGTCTTCTTGCAATGAAGGGCCCAGTTCTGTTTCATCTTCTTCTTCTTCAATAGATTAATTGCGTCAAAATCTTCATCCATATTTTTTATTTATATTCTTTTTTGTTTTACAAAAAATAAAACTCATATGGTTGTGACCTCGATCCATACAGAAAAGAGAAGGAACCCATGGCGTAAAAGGTATAAGGCAGACTGTAATTAGGGTTAAATACTCCATCAACGTTCAGCCTAGACAAGTTTTAATTTTAAAGTTCCCTGATCTTGGCGCTGGCGATGTTATAATGCCAGGCACTGCTAAACTATCATTCAAAATAGATATTACTCAAACAGACCCTAATTCTACTGTTGTTGCTAATTTGGGCAGGGCCATCGTTAAACAATTGGCAATCAAACTGGAGGGCAGGGGAAGTTTTTGTACTAAGCGAGGCAGACATTTTTGCCCTCTATTCTGATCTATGCTCCCCTAAAAAGAAAGAAAAGAGAAGTTTATCAGGAATACAAGGCCCAAACGGTTTCAAGCACAGGCTTTAAAGCGGAGGATGAAAAGGATGATGTTAAAGATGAGGCATTTGGAAAGCATTTGGCAATAGATTCGCATCCCTCTAGATTTTGAGCTGTTAAAGACGCATATGCCATATTACCAAGGTGACTAAAAAGAAAAACTTACTTATGAACTGACATTTAATCCTAGCAATTCTGTCGTTCTGTCTGAAGACCTGAAGCTAAATACACATCAGCAACATTTCTCTTGAGTTTGATATTGTTACTAACCCTGAATGGCTAGAACAATCTTAACCAGTATAAAAATAAAACGTTATTTATTATAAAAGAGTTATACACCCCACTACAGAAAATAGAAACAAGCGAGACACTCTTTGGAACATACATCTAAATCAGTCTCTGAAGTTTTTAAAAAGGAAATTTTGTTCTTGTTTACTGAAGGAACAACTCCTTTTCATAGAGAATCAGAAGCGTTTTATAACCCAAAAATTGAAAAGGTTGACTGTGCAATAAATGGCAATTCTGATCAGTTGAAATTCGGGGCGCGGACTTTTACCTCACCAACACTTTGATGAAATAAGAAAGTTGTTCGCTGGAGGTAGGCAAAGAGATCCTGCAGTTGATCGCCATATGTAAAAAACTTCGCCTTTATGATGTAAGACTCGAAGACTACTTAACAACCAATATGGGCTGTGGCTGGATTTTAGATCTACATTGACAACAGATTGTTTGGAAGTGGAGAAAGGGTAGGGCAAGATGGTATGAAATAAATATTCACAAGAAAGCAGACGGAAACGCGCCAATAAAAATGCATGTTTATATGGTTTGTGATGCTCATTTAAACATTGAAGGGAAAAACAGGCTAAAAGACGTGGCTTATTAAATGCAGAAGAAATAACCTATTAAAAAACAGATGGATAGTTTGAAGTTTCTCCCAAAAGATCCCCCATGTTCTCTTATCTGCGGGATTACAGGGTGTGGGAAAACTGTCTTCGTACTTGATTTGTTTACAAACAATATACAGGTTTCATTATGAGCACATTGTTATATTCTGCACAACCATTAAGCAAAACCCAAGTCTTACAAAGAAAGGAAGTTTTTTTGGACAGACGATAATATATTTTTAGTTGATCCTAGCGACAAGCTGCCGGGATGTTTAGAACATTCTTTTGACTATTTGAGGGAACTGAAACACTGTTTATTATTGATGACTGTTCAGCTGAACGAGACTTTGTTAAAAAAAAAAGAAAAGCTCTGTCAAAGCTAGCCTTTGGGTGGCCGCCACGCCTTAGTTTCTGGTTTGGCTTCTTAACTCAAAAATACAATGTGTTTAAAAGACTTTCGATCGCAGTTAAAATCGGTGTATTATTTTACACTAGGACAAGATAGTTTTGAAGAATGTTTAAGTGAAATTATATAAATAAGGCCCAAGATGAGCTAAAAAAATAAAAGAGCAGTTAGAAAATCTAAGCACGCTAAGCTATGCTTACGGACTGACCCCAGTTCATACGTTTGTTTATTGTAGATTGTTTTTTTAATTTAATATTAAAAAGATGTTCGAGGGGCAGAATCAAAGCGCAACTAGCTCCTAAATGCGTTGCAGTAGAGCTAAAAGCCCG
Organism: Conus ventricosus; assembly: GCA_018398815.1. Lineage (NCBI taxonomy): Eukaryota > Metazoa > Mollusca > Gastropoda > Neogastropoda > Conidae > Conus > Conus ventricosus. Next base: position 3,578 of record JAFLJL010004428.1, read on the forward strand.
TAGCAGACCACCCGGTTTGATTAATAGGGGTGCCAGGAAAGTTTATGGATTTGAGTCCCACAGATGACGGGGTTTACAAACGAACAGAATTGGAAGACAAAAAACGACAGCAATATCCTACCCTAGAACAAATAAAAAATTCTAGAACACTGATTTGGCAAATATGAATACAGGCTTTATAGAAAGACATAGGGTTTTGCGTCCTGAAAAAAGTGGGTTTAAAAAATTTTGACTTACGAAACCCAATGTATACTTTGATAAAAAACCCAATTTGAAAGGCTTTGAATGCAGGTCCCTTTCTTACTAGTCTCGTTCCAGGAACACAACAGAAAAAGCAGATTGTAATAGATACATATAAACTTGAATATGTGCTGAGCAAGAGAAGTCCTTAGTTGAAGTGGGGGATGACACAGAAACCCTAGAATTTATCCAAACCCCAATGCCTACACTGCTATTTTAAATTTTTGTTTTATTAATTACCCTGGGGAGTCAATTCTAGTTTGCCAGAACATGTGTTAGCAAGGGGAGTACCAATAGAGGTGAAAACCTAGATGCCCCTCTTAAGCTCGTTATTGCAATTACTAAAAACGGAGACGAAATAAACACCCTTGCATCATCTGACAAGGTTAATGTGAATGTTGACAAAGACAAACTAACAGTACTCGACTTTATTTTCATTAAGTATTTTGATTTTATTGCGTTTTACTCTGTTGGTGAAGTGCTCCAGAGGGATTAATAGAACTTTTTACAAAATTAATTTGATTAAAAAATGGAGGTTCAACATTTTAAAGGTTAGAGCAAATAATGAACTTCAAAAAAAAAATAGAAAGCGATTTGGATAAGTATAGGGCTACCGAAAGAATATGTTTAAAGCTTTAAATACTCTTTCTTATGTATTACTGGCTCATCAGCTGTAGCTAGCGTAAGTGCTGGGTCTAGTGTTGCTCTTTTAGCTACTGGGGTTGGAGCGCCAGCCTCTTTAGCATTAGGGGGACTTGGTTTAGGTTTAGGCGCTGTGTCTATGATTGAAAGTGCTGTTGTAAAAAAATTAACTCCTAAATTACAAAAGCACACTGCCATTGTAGCCCTCCATCAGCAAAACTTTGTTCATTAAGATTAAGAATAAGCAAATCATTACAGGTGAAAACCATTACAGATGAAGAATTTCAGAAGCTTATGGCTGATGGTGAGGATTACAGACGCCAAAAATTGAACTTCAAAAAGAGTGGAGAAAGACGTTTACTTCACGACAGGTAGACACTGATGCAATTAAACAAAACCCATTGAAAAACAAACACATTCAGTTAAGCCCAAATAGGCCAAAAAAAAAAAAGTTTAACAAAAATAAGTTTAGCAAAAATAAATACTATTTGTTTTTGTTAACTCACTGTTTTTGGCGGGACTCTTGCAGCTCTTCACGAACAAAGGATCTTTTAGGGCAGGTTTTTAAAAGAGAGATTTTTCTCTTAAATAATATACGGGAGGGGATGTTTTCATAATTCTTTCAACTTCATATACATCTACGCTCCATAGGGGATCTGTGGCTCTAATTCTAACATCACCTTCTGCCTCTCCAGGAGCATACAAGATCTTACTTTTAGTCCAAACGGCAAGATTTTTTGATTCCCTTGGATGTCTTCAGTATGCTATTTTTTTTTAATTTGATTGCGTTTACTGGTTTAAGGCCTGTGCTTTAAATTTTTTCATTGTTCATGCACGTAAGACTGCTGGCAATCTCCTAACCCATTCTGTGTTGGTTCTCTTTTCATAATTTTCTTGATATTGATGGGGTAAACGGGCGTTCAGTGGGTTCTTATTAAAGTTTTTACTAGGGCTTGGATCATGGTTGCCGGGGATCCCTCTCTTAACTGTAACATGATGTTTTAAAAACAGTGGTTGACAGAACCTTTAAACTCTTTTCCATCATAAACCCTGGATCTTCCTAGTACTTTAATGGGCCTCGCATGTATATTTGTTGTAAAGACAGCAAAAAGCAGTTGGCTTTTATCTGTTAAGGTTCAGCGTCTTTGAATCTTGAGCCATGTCACAATGTTAGGGGCATACTAACTTTTTTTTTTCTAACTTTGTCATGTGGAAGATACAGCATCTTTTGTGGGTGTCATTTGGAACTGGTTAACAAATCTAGTCTTATTATTCTTTTTGGGCAGGCGATAATTCCCAAATTGCTTGTTTTGAAAGCCAGTTTTCCCCATCTGATTCAGGATCTAGCAGCTTTCTCATTTTTCAATGCAGTCTTTCCTTTCCAATACCTTTAGGAAAAATAATTTTGTACTTCGTATTGTTCATATTTTTAAATTTGCTTTTTAATTTTACCAAGAAATGAGCAACAAGATAATGAGTTTTCCAACTGCAATAAAAACTCTCCAGTTTCTTTTCTTCAGATGGTTCTTAAAAGTCAGACAGTTCTGGGGTGGCGATGTTAGAAACTTATTTTTTGTCACAAAGTAATATTCATTCTTGGTATAACGTCTGTAAATTTGTGCTTGATGTCCTGTTCTCTTAATATTTATAATAAAGTCTAAGTGAGCAATTCGTCTTTTCCCCTAAGCGCCCCTTGCCTTGGTTTTAAATTTTCCATTGCCTTGTTATGACGTTCTCTCTCTTCATGGACCGCAATTTACTAAACATATAATTGTTTCCCAGAGAAGGTTAAAGCATTAACAATAGCTCCTCCCACTATTAGAACCATCCAGACATCTTTTAAAAACCAGTATTTTTAGATTAATCTTTCTATGTAGTAAAAATTTTTCTGGGATAATCCTGTGTAACAAGAAAGTCTTTTGAGGCAATCCCTGCAGTAATTACAACTATAACCTTAACAACATCCTCAATGTCTGCCCTTTCCCTAGGTCAACCGACTCATTTTAAACATGTTTTTTGCTAACACGCTATAGCCATTACTAAGGCCGTTTAATTACAGCAGAATGGTAAATCGTATTGATAATCATTTTTTTTCATCATCTTTTTATTAACTAAAAAAATAATTAAAATAATCATAATACGAAAGACTGTCTATGTGCTTTTTAATCAGATAATCTTTTGTTGTTAAAGCTAAAAATAAAGTTGCAATTTAGTTTGGCGAATCTTCTATCTTTCCATGTTGGGCGGTTTTATTCCTAACAAACATTTTGCAGGGTTGAAAAAACTATAACACCAACGTAGGCACTGCATAATTAACCAACGTTAACTCATGGTTTTAAAAGTATTATATTATTTTTTTATTGTTTTAAAAAATGGATTGTGACGAATATTAAAGTGTGAGGAGCAGGCAGATTACCCCGTAGGCTACTCAGCAGACCACTGCATAAAGAAAGATTATACTCTCTAGCTGCATGTGGGAAAAAAACTAGACAGTTTTAGGCACTGAACTAAGTGTTGAACAAATCCAAACAACTGTCTAATTCAGACGTTGAGAAGTACTACCCCTGGGGGTACGAAGCGCAGCTAGGGTCAAAAAGGGTTAGATCATGGGTCAGGACAAGGATTATTTTTATATGCTAAGTTAGTAAGTAAGATAGCGCCGGTTGATTCAGAAGAAGATTTAAAATATGACTTATCACAAGATCCGGTTTTAAACAAGTCCCTAGAAACTCTTGCATGTGACATTGTTATGCCCATTCATCATGGGGTTAATTACTTTTAATCATATTAATTTTGATCATATTAAATTTAATCGCAATAAAAAAATGAGCGATCAGGAGAAGACGACGCCGCAGGACAGTCTGCGGAGCAGAATGTACCACAAGTGAATGTACCGCAAGTGAACCCACAAGTGAATGTACCGCAAGTGAGTAGTGTTAAATAAGTCTAAAAATCCTGGGGTGGGTTTCGGCTGCCATAGATAGCTGATTGGAACGACTGCAAAAAGTAAACCAAGCAGCAAAACAAAAATTGTTAGATAATAAACAACATCACCGCCAACAACAACGCAATTAACAACAACACAAAACGCAATTAACAACAACACAATCACAATCACAATCAAAACGATAAGATGTATCATTATGTATTGGGTGCTGCTGCTGTTGTTGGTGGTTTTTTAGCATACAAATACCTAACACCATACTACAAAAAAGCCGCAAGCCCCCCCAGTAAAGAAGAAGAACCAGCTTCTGCAAAAAAAGTGCAACCCCTGCTGTAGATCCATTTTCTTTTGGAATAGTTTTTAAGAATAGATAAAGTACAAGTTAAGAACTAATAAGTACAAGTTAAGTTAGTTATAAAGTACTTTTAAGTTAAGTGCAAGTAAATTACCAAGTTAAGTGCAAAAAAATTAAGTTCTAGTTTTAAGTACTAGTTAGGTTCTTAAGTTAAGTTTTGTTAAGTTTTTTAGTAAGTACTTGTTAGGTTCTTAAGTTTAAATACAGGCCAAGTCAGTCAAGTTAATTTTTTAAAGTTCTCCAATGCCCTACAGCATATGAAAACTCAGGATTGACGTAAGTTCTTTTGTTATTTTTAGAGACTAGTGATTTCTTGTTAATAGCAGTTGTGTTTACTTGATGAAGAGTAGAGCGCAGATTAACATTTGTGTGATAAAATACTTTGTTTTCAAAGAGAGCTTGCTTGTAGTTTATCGTGGTTTTATTTTTTTTTGACAACTTTTTTACTTATACCTTAGCCTTCTTCTTACAGAAGTCTGGTGGCAACGCTATACATTTCGCCGCAACCCGACATATTTTTTAATAACTGTCCATTAGTTCATCCTTTATTTTCCAATCACTTTCTTGTTCACAGTTAAATGTAAAGGATTGTCTTTAGGATAGTCGCATGTGTCGTACCACCCATCAACTCCTTTAGCTACTTCTGTTCTAAGTCTTTTTAAAAGTCTTCAGTTGGGACGTCTGAATAAAAGAGTCAGTGTCTGTGTAAAGGACTCTTGCTTCTGGGTTTTAGTGGTTTAAAGTAGTCGTACAGAAATTCTAACATCAATAACTTTTACAACTCTAATACGGTAAAGCCCATAAACACCGGCTTGTCCAACTTAACTCCTTTTTTTCATCATAATGCCACCAGGTTGTCGTTAAATCTTCTAAAGTTTTTGATAGTTAGGTTTAGAGGCCAACTTAATTGCTTGGTTTTCTTTTGTGACCCAAATTTTTCATCTTTACGATTGTGTACGTTCTCCATGGTTTTGCCAAAACAGCGTTGTTCATCAGTTTAAGAAGTCTTTTCTGAAGCGTCAGTGGCTTGGGTTCAAAGATCCGATTCTTCTGAATGTATGGCCTCATAAAAAGGCTCTTGATCACAATAATTATTTTGGAACAGCTGTCAACTTTAATCCGTGTTTTAAGTAAAACTGTAAGGAGTCTGTAATGACACACATATTTAGTTTTATGTCGAAGATTAGGCACAAGTTTAGGAGGTTCGATGGGGCTCATCTGTAATCTTTCTATGGCTAGGGGGTAATCGTTGTGGAATCGTGTAATTCTTTAGGATATTCTAAGTCTACTTCCAAGATTAGTCCCGCTGGATTATCAGGCGTAAGCTGTGACAGAATACCTAACACAGTATTAACATTATGAGGTCCTTTTATCATTTTAAAGTTTTTTCAGTGGAAGCGGTTGACTCATGGCCCACCCATACAGATTGTTGGCGTCTAAGTACATTTGATAGTTGGATGGTTTAGTGGGATCATAATCGTCTAAAAAACTTGCCGTTGGCTTGCAGTAAGGATGTGAGCCATGCTAATAAACCCCCCCTCAGCCGTCTTCAATCATCTGAAGTGCGGGTAGATCAGATTTTTAAGTCAATCTCGATGTTTGTAGACTTTTAAAAAAGCATCCCCAAAATAACCCCGGGGCAGAAAATGTAATGTGATGAGTCTAAGTTGTATGTTTCATGCATGTAGATCTGTAATTCTGAAAGACGTCTGCCAATAAACACACGTCATCCAATAAATATTGATCATGATTAAACGCCCATTGTTTGGCAGTGTATTTCTGTCCAGGCCTTTTGAGCGTTTTTCATAGTCAGCATCAGTTATGTCTTTGCCTCTAAGACTAAAAAAGAAAGCGCCTTAGGGGGAGTGAGTCTTCATCAAAACATGTCCACGAGTTCATGTATTCATAAGGGTAAACTCCTTTGCGCACTAAAGATGGGTCAAAGTATTGTTTTTGTTATTTGGGGAAATCTTGTAGCGATCCTGCTAGTTTATCCAAACTCCCATCAGATGCTGAGCTGAGTCATAAAAGGATAAACAGTCAAGAGTAAAAGTCATGTACTTTTGAAGACTGTGCATGCAGGTAAAACCCCCTATATTCAGAAGTCACTGCTTGCTCATAAAATGAGAAAGTAGCCTCGTAGGTTATGAAAGAAGATAGGCAGTTTCCTTTTTTGGGGGTCAACCTTAAGCTGAAGATTACAATTGTTGTGCGCGGCCCCTCTGAACTTTCCGTAATGTGATCGTGGTCTCTTACTGTCACGTCTTTACTGTTAGGTGTTAGCTCTAAGCCGCAAATCGGGGCAGTGTGAGATGAGTCTAACGTTCTTTGGTCTTCAGAAGTCATAACAGTGTCTGAAGGGTTCAGTTCATTAGATAACTGATTGCGAAGTTGTTTCATTGCTCTAAAAATCTGCTAGCTGCATTGGGGGCCCCTGTAAATCTCTGGCGTGTGTGTGCCCATCTGACCTAACAACAATAAACGTATAAGAACAGATTGATGGTGGGTTAATAAGGTTGTTTTTTGTTTTGTTGAGGGCCGTAGTACTGCGGTAAGATTGATTCAAAGTCAGCATAAACCATGTATGACTCATCTGCATTTTGTGTTACATTCTTTAAAACTAACTTTAGACCCCGGTTTTGGTGTGAGGAGTTGGTTTCACAGTCTACAAAACTTTTACAATTTTCTTATGACTGGCAGCTCCTTTATAGTTGGGATTCTGACCCAAACACCTTCTACAAAGCCTTGTATAGCATGATTCTTTGACGTATAGGCCATAGTCTGCTTATTGTTCTGATTAATACATAATGGCTCTTTGTACTATCTGCAAACAGGATTTAAGTCTACAGTTTGTTAAGTGGTTCACCAAAATAGGGGCGTTTGGAAGAAACCCTTAGAGGCCTAGATCGGCTTCTACAGACCATGTGATACATTTACGGTGATCGGTTTGTTTTGCTCTTCAAAATGAGATATACTGTCTATGCTTTCTGGGAAAGGTTGTTATCAAAGTCCAGCTCTTGCTTATATTGTTATAATTAGAAACTCTGTTTGATGATTTTAAACAGGATATAAATGCGCTAAAACACCACTGCATTTAAAAAACATGCTGTCAGAATTATGTATATTTAAGACTGCTCGTTTTAAAACTAACTCTTTTGGAAGAGGAAGGTAAGAATTGCCAAACTATAGGATAGAACTTTGTTTAATCTGATTTCAATGACTGTCCCTTCAGACCCGCCAGAACCCCCTTTAAATTTGCCTCCCACTTGCATGGTTAAACTGTGTAAGCATGTAATCAGCCAGTCAGAATTAAGGTCGCGATAGCTAATAACTTCTTTCTGTTTAGTTGAAACCCAGACTTCCATGTTACTATCATCAGGCGTTATATAATCAATCAGAACGGCCAACAGCCTTTTACTGGCGGCTCCATCTGAAGAAACTCTGGGATTTTAGAGATAGCATGTGTCACGCTTTTCCGATGTTTGTAGGGTTAATAATGTCCATGTCTACTTCGCTAAACGTATTGCTTAATTGTTTGTCACTACCAAAAAATTTTTTTCCATCGTATATAGTTTTCTATCCCCGAATTACTTGGGTGTCATTTTAAGCCACAATATTTAGTAAAATTTAAAAAAAATAAATGTATATAAAAGTAAGTAAATGCGCTTTTATTTTTCACCCAAGCGTTGCAGCACTTCAAGACATGTTAACCTTACAATAACACCCGCCCAAAATTTTAGTTTTCTGAAACACTACAGTCAATGTTCATCACTTTGATTGCTTCGTCAAAAAGTTCACTATGATCTTTTTATTTTATTGTTTACTCATTCTCAAAACCAGATTCACTAAAATCAATGTTTAATACTTTCATTGTTTCGTCAAAAAGTTCATTACAATTCTTTAAATCAGATTCACTGAGTTCAGCAGCCATTTTTAAATCTAAAAATTTAAATAAAAAATAAAATTAAAACTGCAACGCATTCATTTTTTGTTAACTTCATCGTCCACACACGATCAATAACAACACTTATAGCGCACTCTGCAACACACACTGCAGCGGACTCTGCAACGCATGCTAGCGAAGAGGAGTAAAATCAATACCTTACCCGTGGTTTCTAGTCAAATCCCGTAACCCAGCCTATGTCCTTCACTGGGGCTTGGGGATTGAAATCAGAATCAGTCAAATTTTGTAACGAAGATTTTCTTGAGTAAAGTGATCATCTGCGCTCTGTTGTCTTAATTTTTGTAAGATCCGTATTTTCTGTCTTTGCTTCTGTCTTTTTTCTTTTTATTTTCCCCCAGTTCATTTTTCTTTCTGAAAGACGAACTTTTAGCACAGTGGTTGAAAGGCTTGAATCTGCAGCAACGCTTTCTAAAAAACGAAACACACGAGTCCCGCTTGTTGATGGTTGACTTGTTGAGGGCTGGCTTGTTGAGGGGTTTGGTTCGTGAGGGCTGGCTTGTTGAGGGCTGGGTTTGAGGAGGGGCCCTCCATGTTTAGGATTCTAGCAAACTCGAAATTTTTTTATCCTAATTTATATTACACATGAGCACTCACAAATGTTGTTTCGATTTCATCATGTTTAATGTATTCACTAAGGTTTGCACATGCAACTGAAAAAGTTGTCACGCTTCTTCCCGGGTTAACTAGTTTTTAGAAAAAGATTTGCTTCCGGCTAACTACTTTTTAGAAAAGTTTTTACAGGAAAAAGCGTGACAAAATTTTTCATTGCGCAGACTCCAGACTCGGCTGAATAGCAACGACAGCTCTGGGCCCCCAATCAATATCAGTAAGTGCTTGTGAGCTGGGGGAAAGTGAATCGTGGAAGGGGGGGGGGGGGTTGGAATCAATATTAGCCGAGTTGGTGAGAGAAGTGCAGGCGTCATTCGTCCTGCGGGAGTTAATTGTGTAAGGGTGACTAAGTCTGTAAGCCATTAGATTTTTATTTCTTGGAGAGAAGGTAAATATGTTTGTTCACGATCACCCTATATTATTTTTGCACGGAAACCCCCCATTTTAAATTGACGATTACGTCGATTTTAGAGGTTTTTGCATGTTAATTTTTTTTAGGGAAAAAAGGACTTTATTTTGGTCAAAACGGAATGAGATGGACGTGATTTGTATGTGAAAAAGGGGGGTTTTTTGTGCAAAATAAGATGTGTGGTCTTGAACGAACAATTTATATTCTCCAATGTTTTATATCAACTCATTTTTTAAAGTTTTAGTTTTATCTTCAGCCGCGCCACTCTTCCCCCATTCTTTCTTTCCCTGACCTGTGATCAAGACTTGCGGGTAAGCCCCCCCTCATAAGTCTGGCTGGTATTGGTGTTGGAAAACTGCTTCCATCAGCTGGTGAGTGGTGTTCTCACAGGTGGTGAGTGATGTTCTCACCAGTCGTGTATGGCCCCATCCTCTCTTGTGTTGAGTCTCAACTCAGGTGGTGTGTTGTTATTTTGACAGCTTCAGTGGGTTTGTCTTCCCAAAGCAGTTTCTTGGTAATTGTTATCACCATGTGTACGGGGGGGGGGGGGGGGGGGTTTTACTGTTGCTGTGTGTCTGTGCTGTGTGTCGCCACAACACTGAGTCATGGTCTGTCTTTGCCAGGGCTTGTCATGTGTTGTTGGCCTCGATAGTGTCCAGTGCGTGCTGTCTCTCCAACATACACGCAACTGCACTCACTACATCTGATCTCATATGTCACATCTTCTCTTCTGCTATTCCCCTTCCTCTCCACACACCTGCAATTCTTTCTGTGCTGCATCTAGGTCGTTTGTATGGATGATTTTTGTAAGATGCTCTTAACCGTCTTCCTGATCTTTCCACAACTTTTATCTTCAGGTTTGTATCTTTATTACATCCTGGTATCTTTTCCTCAGCTGAGAGTGTGGGGTTGATTGGTACAAAAATCACTGTCTTGTTCCCTCCTTTCTTGTACCAGTCTTCTTTCTTTGCTCTTCTCTTCTTCTTTCTGTCTGTTCTTTGCCAGTGTTTATACTCAACGTTTTATTTTAAGTTAAAACATTTTAATTCAGGTGCCTTTTCCCTATTGTATACATTCGTGATTCGTGTTCAGGATCTGAGGGTGGAGAATGCGAGCTTTTTTACTGTCACAGTCTGTACCCCCTGACGAAGGCAATTAAGCCGAAAATTTGGGATATTTTAATCTTGTTTGTTTGGGTTTTTATCTACTTTGACTGTTTTTACATATATATATATATATATATATATATATATATATAGGGAGAGAGAGAGAGAGAGAGAGAGAGAGAGAGAGAGAGGAATTATAAACCAAGCTTGCTCTTATGTCTTAGATTGAAGAAATAGGGGGAGATAAGCGTTCATATCTGCAGTGGTAGTTAATACTGCCTAACTAACAGTATGTGCTCAAGTGGGTGGATGGGGAAAATAAAAATAAATGCTTCTCAAAATGAGCTTCAGCAAACTTATAATCTCCAATAGGGAGAAGCAAGCTTTGTTTATAATTCAATATTCTTGCAGTCATTGCAACACCAAGCTGCTCTGTAAGTTTCTGGAATGGTGCTCGGTACTATCCTTGGAATTTATTATATATATATATCAGAATTGTATCATCAGCAATGTAAAGTCTGTTAAAATAGAGGAGAAATGAAAAAACCAAGAATCGGTGTTGATAGTGGTGTTTTTAGTACAGGATAGAGATAACAACACACTATCGAAAAAGATGTACTGTATCAGAAAATGAAATTCGGTTTTTTTCTTGTGTCATGTTTGTTTGTTGGTTGTTGTTTTTTTTGCTTACATTATTTGTAAAGGTAAGGAAATATCTGCACCAGCCAATCATGTTAATTCACCATTACAATTATTTAAGTTGATGCAGTTGTGCAGTTAAGTCTATCTTCTGTTTGCAAAACTGCTTTAAGAGGATAATTTGATTCTTTTGCTTTGTGCTTGTGTCCTGTAAACCCTTTGGTCTTGAGGACGATTGAAATTCAATTGTGATTTTATTTTTCACAAGGAAGCATTTACATACAAATGCCTGCATACCTGTGCATGTACACATGTAACCATATATCTTCTCTTCGTCCTTAACTATGTTTCTGATTCACAGTTACAGGCTCAGTTGACGACGTTAAGGATCAATGCACGCACTCCCTCTCTTCCTCTTCCTGGCTTACTTCCCTTTATACTGCATCTCAATCACTGGGCTGCAGACTTTCTTTCTGTACTGTGGAGAATATTTTCTTATTTTTGGGCAAGGGGGGAATGGGGAAGATCATCTTTCATGCCATAGGAAAACATCTCTGTGATTGTCTGCGATTTACTCAACTAAAACGAAATGTCCCCAGGGAAAAGTTTAAGCGATAAATCATGTTACAATGTTAAAAAATATTCGAAAAGCAAACTGTTGAAAGGTAAACAAAATTGTACACTCTCTGTGTGGTTATTACGCAGACAAACCATTTTAATATCTTGTCTAAAACATGATTATTCCAATTCGTAGAATAGCACGCGTGAATTCAACACGCAGAAATAAAAATGGACATTTTCATAAAATAACTGGAATGATCGCCAGAAAGTTTCCATCAGTCTCAGCTCACCCTTAAGAAATACTCTGTGGTTAGACTCCGTTGGTTCCAGCCAGGTTATTTGACGAATCAGGAGGTCAAATTTGTATCATCACGGTATATAGATCATCAAGTATATAGATTATCACAGTATATAGATCATCACACTGACCAGTCAGCTTCTTGAGAACAAATCCAGCCTGCGTCATCTTCACCGCCTTTAGCAGCCTCATTTTCATACACCATGGGGGTGTGAACTCTCAGTCACTTCAAAAACAGAACTAAATCAAGTTTGGGTAATTGTTCCTTTGAATGTCTGAAACCCATGGTTCAAGTTATTATGATCCCCATGGTTATTTCCATCATTTTTGATTTGTTGGATTGCTTATAGCACGAGAGGAGTGACAGTCAGTTTTTGTTTGTTTTGTTTTGCTTTTTTCCCCTTCTTCTTTGTTTGTTCAAAAACCAAATCTGGTGATGGGCGACCCAGGAGATGTTTATTCCACAATGACAGTTGTTTTCCACGTATTTAGCATATGCAGTGTTCAGTTTTCTTGGATTCACATCCCAAATTGCAAAAAACTAGTTTTTAAAAAATGCAACACCCACGAACACTTGTACTACTGATAAAAAACACGCAAGTATTTCGCATTAGAACTAATAAAGAGAGGAAGAAGGAGAATACAATGACAGCCAAACAGTTGAGATACAGAAGAGGGCTTATTTAAAGACTGTAATCTCTTGCTTGGGCAAGGGAAAATATGGAATCATGTTTTATAAACAAACCATGCACGTGTATAAAGATTGAAACGACAAATTACTTTATCTATTCCACAGAAAAAACAAAGCCTTGTGCATTAAATTTCAATACTAGAGGTTTTCACCATCGTATCCGTGGTCATTTATTCCGTTGCAGTAATGAAAGTGACTGACAGACTGGTCTTTCATGTAACTCTTCTGATCGTGTCAAACTGTTACATGGAATTTCCACGTCACGAGAGATGACTGCCTCAAAGTCGTATTCAGCGAAATGGAGTTCTTACCATGGGACAATCCTGATAACATTGTCAGTGCAGAAATAGGGACTATGTCCGTCAATGAAAAACATCCTGTTGTGTTCCTGTTTCTGATTGGTGGCCCCGGGTACGTCATCAACATGGCGGTGTTCTACAAACATGGTCTTCAGGACCGTGTCAACCTGTGTCTGTTTCTTGTCCTAGCTGAGACATTTGATTGCGTACCTGTTGAATGGTGAAACTGTATACAATCACCGAAGGAATGTTGGTCCTATATTTTTGACAACCAAATTTGTGGGTTTTTGCATCGCTTCATTTCCCCTGTCATATCGCTCATTTCCACAGAGAGATGCCTTTGGTGCTTTTTTGAAAAAGTCAAAACTCATATTTAAATTTCTACCTACGAAGAGACAAATGCGGTCATTAAAGTTTTCCCTTTTTCTGTAAATTT
>JAFLJL010004429.1:12168-46796 GCA_018398815.1 Conus ventricosus
AGCTGTTGTCCGTTCATGTAGATTTCAGCATGGGTGTTGGTTGGCTGTTGACCAGGACTTTGCTTTTTTCTGTGCTCACTTCCTTCCTATGCACCTGCCCTTTCTTCCAGTCTCTTTGTCAGGTCTTGTAGTTCTTCGTTGCTGCCTCCCATCAGGTCGATGTCATCTGCGAACCTCAGATTATTGATGATTCTTCCTCCGATGGAGACAGTGGAGTGGAAGTCATGGAGGGTTTCACGCATGATGTTTTCAGGAAGAGATTGAACAGTACGGGAGATAGCAGGCCCCTTTGACGGACTCCAACTGTGGTCTTGAAGTAGTCCCCTATCTGGTTGTTGGGGAGGACTGCGCTGCTGGCGGTGTTATACAGCGCCTGGATGGTTTGGCGAGACCCTCCTCTATGCCAAACTTTCTGAGCACCTCCCAACAGACCTTGTGCCACACCCTGTCAAACGCTTTCCTAAAGTCAATGAAGTTGTGGAACAGGTCTCTCTGATGTTGTAGTGTTTCTCCTTTCAGTTCCGGCAGGTGAAGATCTGTTTACTGTGCTTCTGCTGCCCTGAATCCAGCTTGTTCTTCCCCCAAAGGTGTTCTTCCGCCTCTTTCTTCAGTCGATTCAAGATGACTCTGAGCATGATTTTACTGGTGTGGCTAATGAGACTTATTGTTCTGTAGTTCTGGAAAGGGCGTAGATTTCCCCTTTTTTGGGCAGGGGTTGAGGGAGTGATTGAGTCCATTCTGTGGGCCACTGTTTTGTCTCCAGATCTTCTGACAAATCGATGTTACTAGAGTGCCCAATTCCTTCCCTCCATGTTTGACCCAGCTCTGCGGAATATTGTCTGCTCCAGGTGATTTCCCTGCCGGAAGGCTGCCGATGGCTTCTTCCACTTCTTCTCTAAATCACTGGTAGTGGTGAGGTTTCCCCTTGATGTGTTGAGTCCCCTCAAACAGACTGTCGTTTGGCTGTATAGGGAAAGTTGAAAAGTTCTTGGCAGTATTGTGTCCATCTGTTCAAAACAGCGGAGCTTTCTGTCAGCAGCTCGCCTGAGGTTTTCCTCGATGCTGACGATCTGTTTTGCTGCGTCTTGGTGGGGTTTTTTTTCAGTGTGGTTAAAGGCATGTTTGCTGTTTCCCTTTTCCTTTGCCTTTCTCTATGTTCTCGCACTGATTATTGATCCATTGTTCTTTGGCTTCAATCATTTCCTTCTTTACAAGGTTGTTGGTTTTTCGATACTGTGCGGCTTGTTCAGGGCTGGAATTTTTCGTATTCTTCAGTGATCTTCTTTTGTCGCAGAGGTCAAGGATGTCGTTTGAGATCCATGCTTGGTGTTTCTTCCTCTGTCGCCAAGTACCCCCTCTGCTGTTTCGCAGACTGCCTCATTGAAGCTGTTTGTGGGGTCGTTGATGTCATTGTCCGGGGTTTGAGTGCCGCGAACCGCCCCCCGAGCTGTGCCTGGAATGCCTCTTCTATCTCTGGGTCTTTTAACTTCTCCAGGTCAAACTTGATGCGTGGCTGCCGCGCTGGTGCTTTTTCTTCAATTTGATCTTCATTGTGAGCAGCACGAGATCGTGGTCCTGCCTAATCAGCTCCGGGTATGTCCTCGTCTTTGCTTTATTGATGCTTGATTTGAAGCACCGGGGAAAGTGAGGACAAAGTCGATCTGGTTGTGAGTCATTTCCCTTCGGCGCATGCCAGGTTGTTCTTTTTGACAGTTTGTGGGGGGGAAAGGGTGTTGGCAATGGTGAGCCGTTGGGTGCAGGCAACTCCAGAAGGCGAAGTCCCTGTCGTTTGTTTCCCCTGTGCCGTATTGACCCACTGTTCCCCGCCCCGTCTTTGTAGGCATCTGGGCCGACTTTGGGTTGAAGTCCCCCTGAACTATGATGATGTCTTTCTTGGGGGCTTTTCTGATGGGTGTCTTCTACTTTCTCGTAGAATTCTTCCACCGCCTGATCTTCGTGGGTGGTAGTTGGAGCATACACCTGTATGATTGTTTATGTTCTTTGGTTTGGCTGACACACGAATGCTGATGATTCTGCTGTTAACAGGTGTGCAGCTCAAAATGCATCCAGTGATTTCTTTGCGCACGATGAAAGCTACGCCTTTTTCATGTAGTGACTCTTCGCCACTGTACCCATCTTGTGTCCTTCCTCTGTGATTGCTTCTCCAAAGCCTGTCCATCTTTCTTCCGACATACCCACAATGTCCCATTGGTAACGTCTCAGCTCGTGCTCTAGTTCTTTTACTTTGCCGCACTGATGGAGTGTACGAACATTCCAGGTTCCAATGGTAATTTTCTCAGTTGGCAGCTTGTATGATGTCTTTGCCCCAGTAGCTGACTTTTCAATTCCCCTGGTGCTTGCAGTGGGAAGCGCGGTCGTTGGTAACCCCGGGGCCCCCGGGCCCATCCCGGGATGTTGCTGGCTATGGTTGTATCTCTCATGACTTTTCTGGGGCTTTGTTAAATCCTTGGTGGCGCCAATCCCTCTCCAAGTCTCCTACTGTGACAGTAGTACTGGGCTACAGCTTTACCAGTAGCAGACTTGACGCTATGACGTCAATAACTTGTGAGGGGGATGGAGTAGAGGGTAGGGGACGGGAGGAGAGAGGGTAGGGGAGGGGGGCTTGGATAGAAGAGGAGGTTGTCACGGGAGAGAAGTGGGAGTGAGGGAGGGTGGAAGGTGGAGGAGAGGAGGGGACGGGAGGAGAGAGGTTGGGGGAGGGGGCAGGGATAGAAGAGGAGGCGTCATGGGAGAGAAGTGGGAGTGAGGGAGGGGGGAAGGTGGAGGGAAGGAAGGGGAGGGAGGGGAGGGTAAACACTGGCATGGCAAACGGTAGAGGTGCTTTCATGAAAAAAAGAAGTGTAGTTGACACTCATTGTTGATGGCTGTGATAATGGGCACCAACGTGCGATCACTATTCTACGCCACAATATTACAATACAACAGCACTGACTTTTTTTTTTCTTACCTGTTTCCATCAGTACATGACGATAGTGTTCAGAATGATTAATGCATGACCAATAAACACAGCCATTAGATAACTTTTCAAGTATGCACGTAGTTTAGTAAAATCTTTAGAATATTGGGTGTTACTGTTTGTCATCGCTAGGTTACCTAAAATAGACCCCAGGTGTGTGTGTGTGTGTGTGTGTGTGTGTGTGTGTTGTGTGTGTGTGTGTGTTTGTGTGTGTGTGTGCGTGCGTGCGTGCGTGCGTGCGTGCGTGCGTGCGTGCGTGCGTTGTGTGTGTGTGGTGTGTGTGTGTGTTGTGTGTGTGTGTGTGTTGTGTGTGTGTGTGTGTGTGTGTGTGTGACAGATAGAGAGAGAGAAAGAGAGAGAGTTTTCTATGTTCTGCAGAAATGGAGACCGATACGTTTGTAAGAGAGAGAGAGAGAGAGAGAAGAGGGGAGAAGAGAGAGAGAGAGAGAGAGAGAGAGAGAGAGAGAGGACGACAGACAGAGACAGACAGACAGACAGACAGACAGAGACAGAGAGAGACAGACACAGAGCGAGAGAAAGAGAGAGAGAGAGAGGAGAGAGAGAGAGAGAGGGGAGAGAGGAGAAGGAGAGACAGAGAGAGAGAGACAGAGAGAGAGAGATGTCTACGTTTGGGGCTGAGATATAGCCGACAGGTAAATCGTAAATCCAAAGAGGCATCTAAATGAGGGATAAAAAGAGAGAGAACAGAAGGGTTGCAGTGAGAGAGAGAGAGAGAGAGAGAGAGAGAGAGAGAGAGAGAGAGAGAGAGAGAGATGGTAGGAGTGAGATAAACGGAGGAGAGGGCAGCCAGCCAGCCGGCAGGGGTAAACTAAATTTGGGGAGAGAGAGAGAAGAGAGAGAGAGAGAGAGAGGAGGAGAGAGAGGGGAGAGAGAGAGA
Source organism: Conus ventricosus (assembly GCA_018398815.1). NCBI lineage: Eukaryota > Metazoa > Mollusca > Gastropoda > Neogastropoda > Conidae > Conus > Conus ventricosus. Next base: position 16,044 of record JAFLJL010004429.1, read on the forward strand.
GGACTGACAGACATGACAGACAGACAGACAGACAGACAGACAGACAGAGAGAGACAGAGACAGACAGAGACAGAGATGAGAAGATCATAAAAAGGGATAAAGGCGAGACAAACAAAGGGAAGCCAACGATGCTGACGCCCATGACGACAAGGATCACACGGCCCCCACCTGCCCCCAGTACTTCCAGGTGACGAGGAGGGCGAGGAGGAGGAAGACGTTGGCCAACCCCCGGTTCAGTATGTTACCGACAGGCCGGCCACCTTCACCGTGTCCATCTCCAGCATGGGGGTTGATCTGGAGGGGTCCTGAAGAACTGGTAGGCGATTGGTGGCTGGAAGGAGAGGCGGCGACACTGGAGTGAGGGAAAAATGGACATGGTGAATGAATGAAATCTGGGTGGGTGTTTGTAACATGTCTTGGTACTCATTAAACGTCCATCTCTGCGTCTGTCTCTTTGCTTCTCTGTCTCTGCCTGTCTGTCTCTGTGTCTGTGGCATTCTGTGTCTGTCTGTCTTCTCTCTCTCTCTCTCTTCTCTCTCTCTCTCCTCTCTCTCTCTTTGGTCGGAAATGAGAACGCAAGACGTGTGTCTCAGCTCTCTACATTCAAGTTGAAAATGCACTGGTTAGACTTACCTGATCGTGGAATAATTTTGCATGGTGGTTTGTGAAAGGTGTGTGCCGCGTAAAGTGAAGTCACTTCTATGAATTAACCAATAGAAAGCCTTGTGATTAAAAATTTTTTAATTCATAGGGACAGTGAAGGAATTATTTCGGTTTTCATCACAAACATTATTCACGGACCCCTTGATCGCAAGTGCAAACAGGACTGTCAAGCCGAGCCCTGCGTTGTGTCCAAGGGATAACCGGCGTGTGCTAACTGCTCACCGGTAACTCTGTTGTTGTGAATGTGGTGCACGTGTACTAAGAAAGGCTGCTGGCTCTTGTAAATAACAACCGGCGCTTGAAAACACTTTCCTCATTATAAAAAAAAAAGACGAACATGGTGCCGTAAGAAAAAAAAAGAGAGAAAATTCTTATGAAACATGCAAAGAGCCTGGTGACCGAATGGATCAGTGTCGTCTGAGTAATATGTAGTTGTTATTTCGTGATTGTGTTTTTTAACATGGCTGACTGTTATCCAGACAACGGAAGCTAGCGAGGAAGCTATTGCCTACAGAGGACTTATTCAGGAAGCGATTTTCTGTTTCTAGTGACGAATGGGCAGTAATATGGAGCGGATAGTCTCATTTACCGATACTCCAGCAATAAAAGAACCAAGGATATCAAGTTTGACATAATGACTATGATGCCAGAGGGTACTGTTATGTCTAGAAACAGACTCTCTTAATGCAGGAATCTCCTTCCCCCCCCAGCAATTAGCGCAAAACCAAGTTCCGACTCTCTCATTGTGATTCTGTGAAATGTGTGACCAATCTCTTTATTTTTTACTCTGGATTTACATGGAACTCCTCCTCTGTCAGGGTAGAGGTAGAGAGCTGTGTGAATGGGATCGGCCGAGAGTGCGAAGTTCTCAAAATTTTCCGTTCACCACCTTTGTGGGAACAGGGAACCCAAAATCTCTCCTCAGCTGACCCCAATCCTTTGCTCCCACACACCCATCCCATTCGTTACCTGTTTTTTCCTGGGAACCCCCAGGTTCAGAATCCTGAAATTAGAAATGCCAGATTCTGCCCACCGTAGTACTTCCGTGCCCATGCTTCCCCTTTGCACTGCTTTTTCAACTTCCTTGTTGTCTGATGAAAATTCATTCCGATTGTGATTTAACAGCCAAAGTGATATTATTTTCCCTCCAACCCCATCACTGCCCAAGGGAAGCGCACGTGATGAACAGACAAGGGTTTGTCTTCACTTTCTCATGTTCTGCACAACTTACACAAAATCAGAGATGAGGTGATGTTGGTCAAATAAAGCCCGCACAAAGGACTGAAACCCCCAAACTTCGGTTTGAAGAACAAAAAAGAGTGAAAAATTTAATGTGCGCAGACAAGCTTTGGTCTGACTCCTAAAACCGTCGAATCTGTCCCCAACACACCTCGGCAATAACTCGTTGGAGAAGCACTTAGCACTTTGGAACGAGAGCTGGAAAAGAACTTCATACAGCAAAGAAAACTGGACACCAGACGTTACGCACTAGTAGAAGAGCAACGCGAGAAAGGGAAAGGGGCATTCGGGCACTTCGCCTCTCCTCGGTCGGGGGCGAAAGTAACCAGGATTGCCCTTCCCTGTTTTCTGACACAGTAAAGGTAATAATGTGTAGGGTTTCCGTTTTCAATACTAATTTACTAAAGTTTTCAGAGCGTAGCCAGGACTGAACACATTCCCATAGAGTAAACGCAGGGGAAAAGCAGGTTGTGCTGACGCGCCCTATACACGGTGGGTGCACCAGGCTATCTCGATTACTTTCGCGGTATGTTTAAATGCAGCTTGGGGCGGAGAGGAAGAGAGAAACCTTAATGTTAAGTTGCCCCTCAGAACAGACAGACAGGACAGACAGCAGAGTAGCGAGACAGAGAGAAGGACAGACAGACAGAGTGGCGGCACACACACACAAAACACACACACACAACAACACACAAACACACACACAACACACACACACACACACTCACAAACATACACACACACCACACACACACCACACACCATCCACCACACACACCACACACAAACACTACACCAACACTTCTTGCGCATGACTTTTCTGGTGTCCACCGCCTGACTGCTGTCTACCTCCCTCCTTCTCTCTTCCACACATGCCCCCCCAACCCCCCCCCCCACCACCACCTCCGCACCCCCCCTCCCCAAACACACACAACACACCCACACACACACACTACACACACAAACACACAACACACACCACACACACACAGGAGGACAGACAGACAGACACAGACAGACAGGACAGGCAGAGACAGACACTCATACTATAGAGACAGCCACTTCATACACGCGCGCGGCGCGCGCCGCCTCACACCTGCCGACCAAACTGAGAGGCTAAAAAATCAATAAAAAAATCAATACTGCCCCCGCCCCCCCCCCCCCCCCCCCCCTACTCCCCCCACCTCCCCCTCCCCCTCCCCCTCCCCCCCCCCTCCCCCCCCCCCCCCTGCTACTCCCCTCACCCCACCTCCCTCACGCTGCGGCCTGCGCATCGCGCCATATGACATCAGCAGTGTCTCGGGGGGGGGGAATTCTTCCTCCGCCGTCCGTGTGTGGGCGCTCGTTTAAAGCGCTCACAGTTAAAGCGCTCACTGATCAGTTACAACACCGGTTGTGTTCCTCATTCTTCTACTGCAACCTACCGGACGAGTAAGACCCGTTTTTTTATTGGTCGTTTGTGTTCGTGCTTGGTGTGTTTATTCTATAAAAATGGCTACCCGTTTCATGAAGAGCAGGCTCTTGCCATTGAACCACCCACAAGTTTTTACCATACTTGAGTCAGAGTATTTTGTTTTGTGATTTGAATAGAAGAACGAGGTGTGAAGCATGTTCGTTCCCGTCGCTCAGCGCGTCGAAACAAAAGAAGTTCATGCTTTCCTAGAAGGAACAGAAAAAGAAAAGGTGAACCGAATTGCTTTGGAAAGGACGACTATCTTACAAGGTTGTTGGTTCACAGGAAATAAATGAAACGTTGTAGTGCAATATGACCTGAAACCAAAATCATAGCAATTTCAATGCCCGTGGTTTGTTTTTTGATGAGATGGTTCTTATTTAATAAATGGCGCTGCATTGTTTGAAAAGCCGGCCAAAGCAAAACAATCCATCAGCGGTTTGATTTGTTTGGGCGTAGGCTTGAGACAGCCCAAGTCATGTTTAATTAAAAAACAAAAAACGCATCAAACCATGGCGTTCATTTCTTCAAGACGCAGGTGAACATGTTCTGATTTGTATGCTTGCTAGGAGAACTATTTTAACTTCTGTGTGTTTTTATAACTATACCTAAATTCCACAAGCTTGGAATCAGTATTATAACGGAACTGTTGTAGCAAACGCCAAACATTATTAAACGATGCAAACCTCTGGATGACATTTTCGGGGGATGTGGCAAAATCTAGATGGCTAGGTTCAGACCTTAGTAGTACATTACCAGTATGGAGAGAGGAAGTAGTGTTCGATGTTCGTGGCCAGCACTATCATCAATTAAATGCTCCAAATTATACAATGGACGGATGTACTACTACTGGCGATTAGAGCCGCCATAAAAGTCCCGGCCACAGCAGTAATTGCTGTAACCTTGCCATAGCAGTTGCAAGCCTGGTTAGAAAAGTGGAGAGCAGAGCAAAACTAGGGGCCAAAAACATCCCTATGTGATCGCTTGCTGCCAATGACGTCAGCACCTGCAAAGCTTCTTAGGTGGCTAACTAGGCCAAAACCGACCTCTGTGATCGCTTGCTACAAAGCGCGGCTAAGCACCAGCAAAGCGCAGCGCGGCAACTAGGCCAAAAACGACCATATGTGAATCACCTTGGGGTTGATTGAGGTTTTGCGCGGGGGCGGGACACAGCCGGTTGTTCTTTTCTACTTCTTGTTGGTTGGTGGGGTTTTGTGTGTTTGGTCGCTGCCCCCTGCCCCACGCACCACGTCCCCCCACCCCCACCCTTGGACTTGGCTTATTGTGTGTTTGTGTTTGTTGTTTGTTTTTGTGCCTGCCCCCCTCCCCCACGCATGCACGCCCCCCACCCTCCACGCAACGCACGTCCCCGCGTTATCCCCCACCCCCAACCCCACCCCCCACGCTGCCACACTCAATGTCAATCCACAAGTTCTTACTTAAGTCATTCTCAAGTCCGTGTTTTACAAGTCATCCTCAAGTCATTCACAAAGTCAGCCTCAAGTCATTCACAAGTTTTCCTTTACCTTAAGTCATTCGCAAAGTCATTCACAAGTTCTTTACTGAAGTTATTCTCAAGTCATCTTTACCAAGTCATCCTCAAGTTCTTCACAAGTTCCTTAGGCAAAGGTTCTTCTTAAAGGGCAAGTTTTTTAATCAAGTTGTTCTCAAGGCGGTTACTTTACCTAAGATGCTAAGAACCTAAGATCTATGTTTTTATCTCTTAATTAGTTAGATTTAATGGATAGAACACCAGCCTCCAAAAAACGCACGTCATTGTTGAGAATGTCTAGCTCAGCGTTTTCTCTGCATAGATCTTAATGACAGGGTTTACATACGAAGCTACCGCTTTGGATTACAATTCGGGGGTATATGGAAATGTCTTTTATAGACCCAGGTCTCCCTTGATTTAGTGCTTCATCATTTTATAATTACGCCATGATCCTATTTTTGATAAAAAAAATTTTAAAATTAAGTTCTTTTTAAAATATTATTCCATTGAAAGGGACAAAATGATGCTTTGTTATTGGTGGGGTTTTGGCGTTGCAGTTGTCTCCGTTTCTGCATTGTAGTGGCTTCAGATTTTTTTTGTTTTGGGATAGCTTTCGTTTTTTTGTCGCCATTCTTTCTATGTTTTATAACAGTAATAACCGCCCCCCAGCAGCAGCAAGGGTGCCCGCCAAAAATAGGCAAACAGTTTTTTATTCAAGTTCAATATTCCATGAAGACTATGGTGCCCTTGTTATCACATGGAGTTTTTTTTAGTTTTTATAGCTGGCATGGAATCAACTACACTTTGTTTGGCGCGTTGGCGGGTGTCTATGTTTTCATGATGCTGTAAACTTAATTTTTTTTGTCCTGTTCCACTCTGCCAATTTTCTTCCTGCTTCAACAGCCAGGGAATTTTAATGGTTCTCCGCTGAGTCAGGCGTTTTTTTTTTCTGCTGATTTTTTGGCGTGGTTTTCTTTCTCCACCTGATTCAATGTTTCTGGTTCGCTTTGATGATTTTCCAGCTCGTTCATTTTCATTTTTTTTGTGAAGGGCAAAAAACAAATAAAATAATACAATAAAAAATATTAATAAATATAAAAATCTATTATGATTTAAAAGTTATAATCCCATGATTAATGGCGATAACAATGTTCCAAATCTTGTAATAAAGCAAGCCTAGAAGCGGACTGCTAACGACTTGTTAAAATGGATCTTGCGTTAAATCATTCGTAAGATTTTGTTCAGACTCCATCGGGCGACTTTTTTTAACTGATAGTTTAGTTGTACAAAAAGAAAGAACCGTTTTTGTCCTACACTTTTCTCCATTCTTAGACCCCAGCTGCGCTTCATACCTGGTATGAACTTTTAAAATGTCCTTGCGGCGAATCGTTGAATTGGTTCATTGCTTGAATATTCAGTTCCGAGGAAACTGTTTTGTTTTCCACACATGCTGCCAAAGAAACAGCAGCCTCTCCTTTTTGGGCATAATAGCTTGATCATTCAAACTTGGTCATTCATAAGTCCAGGCAGGTTTAGGCTTTCTGCCTTTTGTGCTGTAGTAGATCTCATGTTCATGCTTTTTTAAATAAATTATAATTATTTTATTTTTATAAAAAATGGCACCGAAAAAAAACTGTTGCCTAACTTGTTTATACCATTCTGCTGTTATTGGAGGACCCTAAGTGTAGGATAACAATGCTGTGGTAAAAGCCTGTGTTAAGAATTAAACCAGCAGATCTGGGCAAAACTGATAAGACTTTGAGGATTTCAAAGCCAAAGCTGATTGCTATCATTCAGCTTCGGTTTTGCAACGAACGATTTTCTAGTTAAGACAAGGCATAATTCAGACAATATAATATGTAAGAAAAAAAAGTTGACTCATGATACCATTTATAAAAAAATGGACTTCACTCGACAATAATGATGGCGGCGCTGTGGTGCATGCGCTTGCTCTTTAGTTGGCAGTAATTTTGCATTTAGTAAACTGAGGGAATGACAGCGACGAGGGGAAGAAAAGACATTAACAAAGCTTATGGCGGAACTAGAGCTGCACAAAACGCCTATGAAAAATGGCAGTGAACCTTAGGGGAGACTTGCGCAGTTAGTTTTATAATGACACATGAAAAAAAGACAGGGGCATGCAGCTTACACATTTAAAAAATGTTGATTCAAGCAATCTTTAAAACAATATTAATAGTAACAGGCCAAAACCAATCGAGACATTTTGCCCCCACCAAAAGTCATGACTTTTCTTCAACCTTCAGAAAAACAAAAAGATTGCAAGAAACTCGGGTGTTTATTGTTCCGTTGGTTTATGACCGGTTGTGTATTTGTTGCACTTCTATTGGGGCCTGATTAAAAAATGAACCAAAATCTATTATTCGCCCCAAAGGAATATTGGAAGAATGGAAAGAAAGGGCATCACAGGCAATACAAAAGCTAAGCCAAAGCAGCTGGAGTCAGTGAACAAACAGCAAAAGAATGGTTAAAAATCCTAAACAAGCTGATTTGGCTCAAATTTATTTACCTGCACCTACTAGGCGAAAATACAGAGAGACCGCCACTTTGCTGAACACAACTCCAAACGAACATCAAATGGATCTTTATATTTACCCTCTGATAGGATTTAGACGAAAAAGATATTTAAGTACGCACTTACAGTCAATTGACATAGCTTTCAAGATAACCAATGTTGCGGAAAACCAACCATTAAACACCAAAAGAGGTTGCCTTCTGCTGTATGGTTTGCCATACAACTGATATACCAACGAGGCCCTATAACCTTACCCTCGCATGGATTAAAGTCGACGTGGAGAAGAATTTAAAGGACCCAGTGAATCATTATTGTTTTAAAAACATAGTAGAGTACCATTTAATAAAAGAGGCATTCCGGGAGAGTTCACAGTTCACCGGCTTTAGTTTGAAAACTTTAACAAACAGTTAGCCGCGAAAAGACTTTTTCTCCTACCAGATATCACAAGAGCTTAATTGACATCTCTCGCAACCCAGAATGTGTTAGAAGACTGCCCTCAGTTTTCGCGCAATGAATAATGAAGAATTTTAAAGGGCTAAAACCAGTACTAGCAATCAAAAGAAAAACAATAAATGTTGCTCTGACGGAGAGGTCATCATCCGGGCAAACTTATTACCATTTGGGTTGATTGAAATTGAAAGTAAGGTACCTTTTATTTGCCGGGGGAAGCAGAAAGGGGACACTCGCATCAGGGCAACAGGATCCAGGTTTTGGAGTGTTGACCCATATGAAATAAAAAGAATTGAAAACAAAAAGATGAATCCGCCCGTGTAGATTATTTACGAGAAACTGACAAACAAACACACCAGCTCTCAAAGATCTTTCTGTGAAGGAAGAGTAGAACTGCAGGATTATCCCACCAGACACAGTTCCGCTTTTATTAATTTACGGTTCTCCAGTGCCCCAATTGGGCATATGAAAAACTCTGGATTAACAAAACCCGTTTTGTGTTTGTTTAATCTAATGGACTTCTTCCTTTGTTACAAACGTGTCTTGGTGTTGATCTCATGTAGAGATTAGATCGTTGTTTTATCGTTTGTCATGATGTGAAAAAGTCTTATTGCCAAACTATGCTTGCTTTGGAGTTGTCAATGTGATATGTTTGACTGCACAACACTCGAGAATATTCCCTTTGCTTTCTTAATGATTTGCCTGGCTCGAAATATGACTTTTTGACCCTTTAGCCCCCAAATACTCCCTTGATCACCTTTCAGATAATTCATCCTTCATTTTCCTAAAATCCTTCTTTGTTAGAATTGAATGCAAGGCGAATCCTTTCAGGGTACTTCAGAATGTGTCCGTACACACCCCGGCATTCTGACCTTTAGCTACTTCCATTTTCATGTTTTTTTATAGATGTCTTCAGTAGGGAATATCTAAAACAAAAAACTATCTGTATCTGCTGTTAAAGTCCTCGGACTAAGGGATACGAGGGCCTTCTCCTTATCTTTAAAGTAGTCATAAAGAACACTCTAACATCAAAAGCTTTGAGATAATTCGAAAACAGTAAACCCAATAAATACAGGTTTGTCCCAATTTGACTTTTTCTCTTTTTTCCATCATTATGCCAAAAGCGGATCATGAAATCTTTTTAAAGTCCTGATAATTTAGGTTTTGACGGGGTCAGCTAATTCTTCATTCTCTTCTGGGTGACCAAGCTGACATTCTTTGCGCTTGCGTCGCGGAGTCGCCATAGTCTTTCCAAACAGCTGTTTGTTCTCATCAGCTTTAAAAAAGCTTTTATCTGAGGCATCTGGGGAAATTAGTTCTAAGATCTTCTAAGATTCCCAGTGTTCTTCATGATGTATGGTTTATTGAAACTTGTTCTTGGTCAAAAGCAATTTATACGATGACACCGCTGTCAACTTCAACCATGTCTTAAAATGAAAATTGTAGATGTCTGTAATGACGACTAATTTTTTGCCCCGAAGATTAGGCACAAGTTTTAGGCGGCTCTCTTGGATCCATCTTTTTAGACTTTCTGCCTGTTATGGATAGTCATTTTGCAGGGTATGGAGTTCATGAGGGATATTTCTAAGTCAATTCGAGAATGTATCCGGCGCTGTTTGATCGGCGTTAAACTGCCCAACCCACTTTAATGCCTTTGAATATTTAGTCGTACCTAGTGTACATCTTGAAGGTGCGTAATGGAAGCGATGGCAAGCGATTCGCCATAGCCCCAACCATACAGTTGTTCTGCTCTAAATACATGAGATAGGTAGACCTTTATACTCGGATCTAATGATCCCAGTATTTGTTGTTTGCTTTACAGTAATGACTGGATCCCCACCGCCATACTAATTCCCTCGCAATCCCCCGTTTTTCAAATCATCTGAATCTTTGGTAAATCAGACAAATAACAATCAATCTGTACTCCAGGTAAACTTTAAGAAAGCATCCCAGCTCATCCCGGGCGGCGCGAAATATAATTGCGCAGGATATCCAAGCTGTAATGTTTCATGCAGGTGGTCTTTCTATAATTTTCAAAATATCCGCCAACAACATGTATCGTGCCATCAGGTAGGAATCATGATAGTCTCCCATCGTTTTACACTCTAACTTCTGGCCACGCCATCTTGAGCATGTTGGGTAATCGGAAATAATACTGATGATCCTTTCCTCTAAGACTAGAAAAGAACGCGCTTTAGTTGGAAGTGTGTCTTCGTCAAAACTTTCCCAACGGTTCATGTATTCATAAGGGGGTAAAACCACCCTTTCTAAAACAAGAGTTGAGTCAAAATATTTATTCGTTATTGGCAGGAGGATTTATTGGGAAGGGACTTTAAGGGACATAGCCAGTGCCTCTAATGCGACCCCCAAATTGCTGCATAGTAGAGTCGTAGAAAGAAAGACATGTTAATTTAAAGTGAAACACATTACTTTTCTGATGATGTTGCAATGCATGCTACCCTGAAGGCGCTGGTTACTGCTTGAAATATAAGGTGAGAGTCATGTCCATAACCTCGCAAAGTTATGCAAGAAGATTACTGGGCAGCTTCCATGTCTTTGGTTTTCAAACTTTAGTTGGAAGATTGCATTTACTGTGTGCTGCCTCCTCTGACTGAACTTTCCATAATGTGATCATGGTCTTCTTACTGTGGGGTTTTTGTTTACACTCTTGGGCGTTAGCTCTCTAAACCGCCAAAAACCACAATTGTGTGGCCTGAGTCATACTGTTGTTGGTCTTCAGGCGCCATTATGATTGCAGTAAATTCAGAAATTATTCGATATTTAGGAACAGTCATTGCGCACACTTTTCTGGCTGCATGCGTTTTTTTTTTTTAAGAATGTTACTGCAGGATTGGTCCTCTATTATAAGTCTGGCTCTGAGAAAATAAAACGCCAGCCGACCTAACAATAATGAAAGGCAACATGAACAAATCTGATGATTACTCATTAACGACCTGTTTTTTCGAAGTTTTTGTGGATGCTTGGCCCTTCATAAGGAAACAAAGCGTGATTTTCAAAGTTGCTTGTAAACCGTCGTAAAACAACATATGGAGAATTGTTTTGCAGGTTTTTTTCCAGTTCTTAAATACTTTTAGATCCGGGTGGTTGGGGGCGTCGGAATTCTGGGCGACGTAACCGTCGTAAGTACGTAAATTAGGGGCCGGCGTAACCGTTCGTCGTAAGTCCCGTAATTAGTTCTGTAATTACAGTCTACAGAACTTTTACAATGTTTTATATGTTCACTCCGCCAGTTGCACCGAGGGAAAATTTGTTAAACATTTTCTGCAGAATTCTTGTTTGCTTATGTTTGTTTGTAGTATAACTCGATAATTACTCCATTTGTGCGTATCAACCTCAATGTTGTATGGGGCGCGGTTAGCCCCGCTGGTGCAAACACTATTAGAGTTAAAGTTCAACTCTGATGTTTGGGCTGGTCTCGCCTATTGGTGGACTGTATAGTTTCTTGGGACACTTTTTAATTGGCGCCAAATTTGTTTCCTCAACCCATGTGTGATTTTGACGGTTATTGGTTTGTTTTTGCTCTTCAACTGATCTTTTGGTCATACACTAACAGGAAAGGATTTATGCCATTGAAGTAAGATCTTTGGTGTTATTGCCGTTAGTTTAGTCACTCTCTTGCCGTGGTCGCGGACATGATGCAGCCCTTGTCAGGAACGGCACCACTATGAAACATTTTTTGTTTGGTCTGGAATATTTTTTTTGATTTAAAAACTGCTCTTTTAAAAAACCAACTCCCGAGGTAGCGGAAAATGGTAGCTTGCCTACAACGGTGCATTTCTTAGCCTGTTTTAATTTAATCTCTAAGACATCGCCCTCTGACCAACCATGAGCCTCTCATTTTGGCCTTCTTCAGCCGGCAGCGTTCCAAAACTGTGCAAGCAGTTCGTTTGCCCCAACCGGGGGGTGGGTGTTAAGTCATTATGAGGGAAGACATAAGTCTGCTGTTTGTTGAGACCCCGACTTCTAGATTTCTTCATTTATTGTTACATAGTCGCTTTAAAACAGAAACATTACTTTAACCGGTGGGTTATTGTTTAGTATGCCTGGAACTTGAGAAATTGCATGAACATACGCTTGCCTGTACGGTTTTGTTGGGGTCAATAAACTTCTAAAACAAAAATCATATCATTCAGTGTCTTGATAATAAACGCTCTTCTCTCGCGCATTCCTTCAAACAATTCGTTCGTGTCCTTCATATATCTTAGCCATGTTGCTGTCTTTCTTTTCTAAGCCAAAATATTATTTTAAATAAAAAAAAAAATACTTAATCGAATAATATCAAACATTCTTTTTTGCGCTTGGACTCATAAACTAAGTCATAAACACCTTTTGGTGTTGTTAATGTGAAGCTGTTTTAGAACAGAGTTTAAATGTCTCGTTTACTTTTTTTTATTTTTTAAGCATTCCGTTTATATCCTGCCTCGGGTGTCTGGCTGTTTGAGTGAGAAAAACTTGCCTCGCCTTTCTTTGACGATCAAACTTTTTGTCTTTTAGGTTCATTCAAAATCGGCCTGTTAAACGATTAAATTCTTATCCCCGTGATGTTTGAGTCCAGTAGCGCTTTATTTATTGTCAGTTTTTTTTTTTAAACGAGCTAAGTTTAGCTGTTAAATAGTTTTGAACCATAGCTGAGTGCTTTTGGAAAGTTTAGTTTTTATTTTTTTGCTAGCAGCACCTACGGCTTAATGAACACAGACCGCGAGAGCTTAAAGAAAACCCTCCTAGAGGTTAAATGGCTGCGGGTGCTCGCCTATGCCTTTGCTAAGAGACCAACACTTGTTCCTGTGTGATAGGAGACTTATAGTGAAGCTCTGTGATTGACCTATTTATGTAACAGCATTTTTAAAGGCAGCAGATACCCTTCGTTGGTTTTGCTGTTTTTTGAAAGGTCTTTGCTCTAGTACTTGCTGCCATTTGGTAAATTGTTTGTTAATCTATCTAAAGGCTTTTCTTCAGCAGACAGAATGCTGGTATCTCTTCTTTTGGCGGCGGCTGTAGGCACATTTGGATAGCAATAAACCTGAAACAAACATGCTTTTCTATTAAAATAAAATAAATTTTAGTATGTATATCTTTTTGTTAATCGGTTTTTTCAATATGTCAGCACTGCCTCTCTTGGATCCATCATATCTTATAAAACAAAATGTCCATAAGCGGTTTTATCGGACTTCTTCTTCTGCTTTTCATTTGATGTTTATTACACTCTAACAGCCGTTCTCCGCTTCCATGCAACTGTGATTATCCTCTGTTGGACCTTAGGTCAATCCATAATCCGTATATTTTGTATGTTAAATAATCATTCAAGCCTAACATTGTGAAGAAGTTAATCTTTAGAACGAGGTCAACTGCTTGGATTTCTTACACCTCCCGCCCCCAATCCAGTTTTCTTATTTCATCAACATCAAATGCTGATAAGTTTTTTTATAAATAGCCCGCTAGCTAGCATAGATTTGGTTAGGACTGCCCAACTCGAAACATTGTACTTTCGTTAATTTTTTTGGATTTTATTGTAAAAAAACTTTTCACTTCCTCTTTTGAACGGGTTCGTCATCTTCGCCAGCATAAAATACCTTTAAGTGATCTTGCTGCTGACGCTTAAAACCTAAAAATTCCATATAGTGTTCTTTGCCGCTTCTAGGATTATGTTGTTGATGAATCACTTTCTCTTTCGTATATATTGATTAATCGTTGAACTGATATTATTGGTGCTCAATCTGCCTTGCTTAAATTAGGGTTGCTAACAACGTCCGACTAAACTCTAACGAGATGATGTCAGAACAGAAAATTTGCTGTGTACTTGCTTCGGTGTCTGATGATCTGATAACGGTTTTTTTTTTTTTCTGTATTCCAATTTTTAAAAATAAAAAGTTATTAGTAGTTCATATGGGACAAATCTGTCTTTTAATGCTCCTTGAAAAGTATGGGCATGCGCTCTTTAACAACTCAAAAATCTAAGGGAATGAAAAAGCGATTGCTCATTACGCAAAATTTCTGCTGCATGCTTTTTGTTCTGTCTTTAACATCTGCGGGGGTGCTATTCTGGTTTTAGTCCATCTTCATTTCGATTCCTTGAAAACGCAAGGACTAAGATCAGCCCTTTCATTTCTCGGTTAGCCATAGAATCGAATAGGTTAAAATATGTCTGCAATGTGTTAGTAAAAGAAAACTACCTTCTTGCCCCTCAAGTTTACAGAAATTTTCTTAAAATATTGCCCGCCCAAAATCGGGGACACCTGTCCCTGTTTTGGGTCTGGTTTCTGCATGCGAGTTCTATTTTGAAAGTAAGTCTCGTGCAGAGCCCCTGGCACCAATCAATTCATCTGCTCCTTGTGGTCCGGAAATTTGACAGTAAAAGTTTTGATCTGCATCAATAGTGATGGATTATTTGGAAAACAGTAATATTCCGTTTATTTCCTTCCGCCAAACGGGTTTTTCTTTCAGCTCTTCTATGCGGGTCAAGAATTCATGCATTGCATGTACCCCATTTTTTGTATTTATAAAACAAATAAAACAATTTAATTATTAAAGAACATGGCAGGATTGAAGATGAAGAAGGATTATGATGTTTTTGTTCGTGGAGACGACATGGCGTGATTCCCCTTGGGGAGCGGCCATCGCACGGGCTCTCATCATTGCATGATGAATTTAGCAGAAATCGTGAGTACATTACCAACAAGTCGGTATAAAATTAATAAATTAACAGAAAGTAAGGTCAGCCAGATCATTATACCAAAGTTTAGGTTCAAGAAAAGAACCTCCCGAATTTATCTGAACCCTAATGATTTTGAATTAAAAGAATGTCATTTGTTTGTGTGAAGAGCGACAAGGACAACTTGTTCAGCTTAACTAATAAAAAGACCATCAAAGTTTTTAGCCGTGGGTTTTCATGGGTTCAATTAGAAAGAAGAAAATAGGGATGAGTGTTGCTGTGAAAGATTCAAAATCGCCCTTGGCCTTGTTAGGACAAAATTCAAGGGCGAAAGCAGTTGCGAAACTCCAAACCACACTGCAAAGGAACTCCAACAGATAACCAAATGCAAAAACAGGAACTTAAAGAATTAAATCAATAGCAGGTGAAGTAATAAATGTAATAGAAGCAGAATCCAGTTTTTCAGATGAAACAAGCGTAAAGACTATACACGACTCCTCACCCGGCTACCCATGCGAGAAACAACGGCCCCTTGATCTGCTTTAAGGCCCTTAGAGGCGAATTAATTAACAACACAATTTAGCAAACTAGGTGAACTAGATGGGCTATAAAAAGAGGGGAAAAACGAACAAACTCGTTGACGGGCCTGACGACCGCATGTAGGGGCCCTGGGGTGTTATTTTTAAAGAAAGAAAATAGAAAACCCGAAGACTACATATCTTGAACAAGAAAGATCCGCAAAACAAGACTAGAAGTTTTGTCTACTAACCGCGATACAATTACGAACTCAAGTGAGCAGAATAAGAGAAAAACTATTCCAAAGAATTTTTATATGAAGACACAAGCTAGCAGCACGAATTCGACATGTTTATGAGAGCAAAGGTGTCACATTATTAGCAAAGCGTTTATAACAGCCTTTAGGATAAGGATTTTGCAATAAAGTACACTGGTGTGGCTATTACTGGCGGCAGTGGTGGTCAAAGCCCAGTGCCCTCCGCCGCCATTTCGCCTGATAAATCATGGGTGTTAAAAAAAACCAGCTTAATCATCTTGCGAGTTTATTATTAAAAAAACTTAGCTCGGTAAAGCTCTAGATCTTTACCAGGTATATTAGGGAGTCTCTCGTTAGCTTGGCTTATTGTCCTACTGCACGCCAAAGTAGTTGGCTTTATGGCCGCCGAGCATTATGGGCATTAGTTCTCGTAATCGGTTGGACGTTACTCTTTAGGTAAAGATAAAGACAAGTAAAAATCCTAGGCCCTGTCTGTTAATCAAGAAACAAGCGCTTCTGTGTCTTTTCATATTCATGCCATCGGTCATCGCGAACAGAGTCCCGCAAGCTTTGCTGAGTCTCAATGACTTTGGGGGGTGGGTGGACCTTCGGGGATTAGCTGAATACATTCTTGGGTCTGTTTTTTTATTGTTTGTAATATTACTGGCTCAGAATTTATGTCGTTTTTCCCAACTTCTGTTCATTGCCTGTCTTAAAGAATTTCATTATTATTAGTTAGTTTATTATTATGTCCTACCTGGAGTCTTCCTGAGGTCAGAAGGCAACCTGTATCAACCAGTGCCAACAGCAAAGTTTACTTTCGATCTTGCGTATTGTTAAAACCATGTTCTGGTACCTTTGAATTACTTGGAAGGTAAATCAACTGTAGAATTAATAGCGTCCTCTCTAAATTTGCTCCTTCGTATTGGTTTTTGCGACGGATCACAGCCAGTTAGAAGGAAAGGATAGTTATGCTCGATCTTGCCTGTGCTTGCGCCCTAGCAAACACCAAACGTAAGTACGCTAGAGTGTTTATTCCGTTCTATTCCCGCTTCTAGTTAGGCCCCTTAGAAGCGTCTAAGATACAATGTTTGTCATTGCTGTTTTTTTGCTCTTTGCTCTAGGACCAGCCAGGGCTTGAAATCAATTTTGAACGGAGAACGCCGGGTCAAAGTTATACTTTACTTTGCTGTGCGTTGCCCTGAAAATAAATGACGCCTATGCCTGGATTATGATCCAACTTTTTTTCTCAAAGTCTGTCTTGAGGTTCATATTAAAATTCCGTTTACGCTCCTTTCAAAAGCCTTATGTTCTATTCTGGTTGGTTGAATGGATTCGTATTAAAAACGATTTGGTCATTCGGTAAGGAATGGTGCTTGCAGGTCAGTTCAAAATTACGCCCTGAAGGTGTAATAGGAAATGAAATTTGTCACACTGACTCACAAAAAGATCATGGTGATTTAAATGATCGGGCTCAGCACTCCACACCCAGTTGTTGATGCAACCAAGACCAGCAAAGTTTAACTGGTTCTTGATAAAATGCAATCGGACCTATGGACTATACCACGCTTTCGGGGGATGTGCTCCTTTTCAATAGGGGGGTTAAGATAGCTCCTTCAATTGGAAGTATCACCTTTTTATGAAAGAGGCAGTTGGGTCACAGCAATTAGCCAATGGTCAAGAGATATCCGTATCAGTTGCTATTTTTTTAAGTTTAGTGCGGCCCCCCAACCCCCCAACAGGCCCAACAGAAATCCCAACGAAATTTTGCATTAGTATATTTGAAATGCACTCATTTTTAATTTGTTTTTTAAAAAAATGTTTTGTAACAATAACAATCAAGACCTCCTTCGTATTTAGAAACATGCTCCTATTTAATCACGAAATGCGGAACCAGAACGGGCCCCGCCCGCGACCGCTCCATGAAATATTTACAAAGGAGTCGTATGGTTTAAATATAAGCAAAGCCAAGAAGGAATCATAATGTTCTAAAAGGTTACCAGAGAGGGACCAAAATGAGCCAGTTAACACTACCTGATGTTCTTCAAAGGGTTTTGCGCACTAAATAGAGCAATGAGTAACTTAGTCATTACTCACAAACTTAACAATGCAACTCTAAAACAATGTTAAACATTTACGCTTGAAGACCGAAAGAAACTCTTACTTTCTTTGATAGAGAGCTAGCTAAAATGTTAAGGCTTTACTACTAGCAATTTACCCATCATAGTTTATTGCTGTGGGCCAGAACCAAAATTACTTATGATGGAGGGAGAAAAAAGGAAAAACAAATCCGCTCGATCTTGCATTTACATTTCATTACTCTATGTTCATTTTGGATGAGCTG
Source organism: Conus ventricosus (assembly GCA_018398815.1). Classification (NCBI taxonomy): domain Eukaryota; kingdom Metazoa; phylum Mollusca; class Gastropoda; order Neogastropoda; family Conidae; genus Conus; species Conus ventricosus. The sequence goes on from JAFLJL010004429.1 coordinate 33,660, forward strand.
ACACCAGCACTGATCAAAAACTTATATGAATTGGAAGGCCCTCAACTGTTTTAAGAGCTTTCCGTCAGGGGGAAAGCGAGAAAAGGAAGGGAGGAGGGGAAAGCAGCCATATTGCGAGTTATGAAATTTTAATGATTCCCTAATTTTAAAGTTTTTTTAAAAGAATTAGTTTGTGGGAGGGGGTGGATTCATTTAATATAGAAATCAAAGACAAGCAGGGGGAAAAGTTGTGAATCGCGATAACCTGCACAATGTGTTTTAGAAATAATAATACGCTACCTAACAAATTAAATGTCGCAGTGGGCCCAGACAAAGCCAGGGAGTTACATTTAGCGCCCTGTGAGGTGTATAACTTAGAATTATTAAAGACCTTGCAGACGTTGCGGGATTTACCAGAAGGAATGGTGAGATAGGCACTTTGTATGGTTTTGAGTACACTAAAGATCGGTGGATATTATAAACGCAAAAAAAGAGGTTGCCGACAACAAAGGTTTCATAAACTAGAACAACTACGCAATCTCGAAGCAATTAATGCTGGTCAGTTATGAATATTTCACATAGTTCGGCGAAAAAAACCTTGACCTCAAATGGGCACTTAGAACCATATTTTTAGAATGAATGGGAAATTAAATTTGAATTCATAAGCCATTTACATTTTTTGACCGCCAAAAAACGTTTCAGAAAACAAGCATTCAACTCGGGCCCTTTTACATGAAAGTCTTCTATACCGGGACGATAATAGTCGAAAAGAAATTGAAAATAACGCCCTGTTTCTAGCCGTATGGGAAAAAAAAAGAAGAAAAAAAAAACAGAGTTTACTTCCTCCAAAGAAAAGAAACAGTTTTGCACTAAAAAAAAAAAGCTCTCTACAAAATTACAGTTCTTTCCAAAGCAGAAAATTAGGAGACGCGTACACAATGCTATTTGACATTTCTGTCTTTAAAGTGTGGAGAGGCGATGGGGTTGTGGGCGTTAGTGCAGACCTTATTAAAAGGAATTAATATTAGCTGGCAAAAAGCAAAAACTTAGACGTTAAACGTCCTCCTTACCGTTGTGTTGTCCGTCGTACTTCACAATGGCGGAGGATATTAAGCTCATAACAACAAGCAAACAAAATCACCTGTTTGACCTTAAATAGAAACAATTCTTACAGGACTAAATTGATTAATCTTACACATTTAGGCTCATAGGGTTTTATTATACTGAACAAGAGTTTTGACGGAGTGTTGATAAAAATAATAACTGAATTAGATTAAACTCTGTTATAATAAAAAATATATGGGAGTTAAACTTTATGACAAAAACTCCTCATTGCTCTTTGATTTGTGGGCAGACTGGTTGTGGAAAAACAATATTTATCCTGACCTGTTATACAAACAGTTTTTATCGTTATACTTTTAATCATATTGTTGGTTTTTTGTCCAACACTTACATTGAACAAAGATATCATAAATAGAAGGTTTATATGGACAGATGATACATATTTTAGTTAATCCTAGCAATAGCAATTAAACTGAGTGAGGGGGTTTGAACAGTTTTATAGACTGTTTGGGGAACGCAAACACTAATTTATTCTGATGGATGTTCGGCGAAACCGAAAGATGGATAGTTAAAAAGAGTAGAACACTTTGTCGAACTGGCTTTCCGTGGGAAGACATGCTGGGATAAGTGTGTGGATTTTATGCAGAAAATATATAAACTCGGTTTTTTAAAAGCCTTTTAGAGAAAACCGTTAAAGATGTTAGTTTTATTTCACTGAAAGACCCAAAGACTTCATTTTGAAGAATGTTTGCGGCGAAAATGAGTTATTGAAATGACCAGGGAGAAAAAAAAAAAAAACACCAAGATTAAGCAAAAACAGAATCTAAAAAAGTTTAGAATTAGTATTGGAAAACCGGATAACCCTACGCAGTACGTTTTGTTTGTAGATATCGTTATTTTTTTAGTTATTGAAATTCTTCTTGTCAGAGAAAGGGGGAAAAGGGGCATTCTGGGTCTATTTACTTTTCGCCCGAAAATAAACTGGGTGAGGGCCGGGGCGGAAGTGGCCCAGACTGCCCCTTTCCTGTTCTTCTCTACGCCCCAACCAAGAATTTAGAATTTGTGCAAAAAATGAAATTGGCATTTTTTGTAAAAGGACCTAACTGAAACACATATTTGAACAGCAACATTAATGAACTCTAATCACAAAAAATAACCAGTCCTAAAAGAGGGAAAAAATAAAATAGCCGCTAGAACAGAGAAGCTACACTTTGCCAAATCAGTTAGGGACCACTGCCAGCAATCCGAGGATAACGAGACTAAAGGAAAACCCCAAAGCCAAACAGAAACCCGCGGATATTCCATCCACTCTACAGAATTTTCCCTCGGGTGCCGCAGAGTTCACTGTGAAAACAAAGATCTGTGTCGGTCTGAACCTGGACACTGTTCACTCCAGTCAAAACAGACCCTCAGGTCAGTGTTGAAAATATCTCACAAAAATCCGTGACAGATAAACATCCCCAGCAGGATTACTCCCTCAGACGATGAGCAGAGGGAAACCGTGATGATTATATGAAAAGGGAAAACTGCGCCTAAAGGGACGCCATATTCTGTCCAAACACGTATTCTGTGCTGGGAAAACGTGGGTGTGGAGAAAAGAATGAAAACCTCGCACCAGAGCTATCAAGACCTCCAAGAGGGGGACCCCCCCCCCCCCCCCCCCTCCCCCCCCCCCCCTCACCCCCCCCCCCCCCCCCCCCCCCCCCCCCCCCCCCCCCCCCCCCCCCCCCCCCCCCCCCCTCCCCCCCCCCCCCCCCCCTCCCCCCCCCCCCCCCCCCCCCCCCCCCCCCCCCCCCCCCCCCCCCCCCCACCCTCCCCCCCCCCCCCACCCCCCCCCCCCCCCCCCCATCAATCCCCCCCCCCCCCCCCCCCCCCCCCCCCCCCCCCCACCCCCCCCCCCCCCCCCCCCCCCCCCCCCCCCCCCCCCCCCCCCCCCCCCCCCCCCCCCCCCCCCCCTCCCCCCCCCCCCCCCCCCCCAAAAACCAACCAGCCCAGCCCCCATAAAACGGTTTTTGATGGATAAACCTTTCTATTTCCGGAAAGAGCTTCAATGTTACTACGTGGAGGACTCCATTTCTCGCTAATAAAACAAGCAGACGGGCCCCACGGAGTGGAGTTCATGTACAAGATCTGACGTGCCGGGTCGGAGGGGATTGACAGTCAGTACATGACCTGATTTCCTGGCTGTTGTCATCCAGCCCCTTGCCGACCGAAGCAGCAGAGACCTGTCACAGTTCCACATCGCGCGCGTGTGGTGAACTGTTCGTTCAGGGATCATTCCAAAGGAAGACTGGATTGAAAAACCTTATTTCCTTGTGCTGCAAAAACATTTCCAAATGCCAAACTGACCTTCAGCTCCATCATCCCCTGCCAAGGTCGGCATCATTTGAAACAATATCATCCGACCATCCAATAATCTTCCAAAAACTGTGTGTAAATGGTGGGTGTGCAACTTACATCGACATGGATCCCACGTTCACCGCACCAACCGGAGCCCTCGTCTTGATGTGTTTTTTTACCAAGACCTGCTCACCCAACGCGTCCAGGCACAAGCAAAAACTGGCGGCCACAGACTTGAAACACATGGACAGACTACACAACCAGACTTTGGAAACGGACCCGGCTTTCCCGGAGTTGTCGCAGAGAAAGCCGCCCCACGCCCAGTCAGCAATGATCCGGTCAAGGGGACTATTATCTGAGTGTTGCCACATCAGAGACCCCACCGGGAATATATTCCTGACGTAATATGCTTCTCAAGCCAATTCCCTCCCATTGCATTCCCAAAAGGAATACCGCACGTTACCCCCCAAATTACGCAACTCTTCATCTCTTTTTCACGTATCCATCTTTTGAATCCCCGTCCAAACGTCCGAGGGATCATGTTCTGCAGCCCCCTTTCTTCCAAAAAAAAGCCCCCCCACGCCCCATAATGTAAACAGAGCAGAGCGAATCCACTGCATCTGGCTATCAAGTCACCAACGTGATTTATTCTAATGAATATTCCGCTCTCTCCAAAAACCCACATACCCACCAAAATTACCGGGGCTCAAACGTCTAATCTCCGGCGCTCCTGATGGAAATGTTCGTTAAATGCCTCTTGCTCTTGACAATCTGTGCCGGATTAGCATCGCCAACTATTGTCACAGCATTGTTTGAATTAAGTTGATCCTGTGAATAGCGTTTTTTATTTTTTTTTTTTTTAAAAAGGCTCGCGCGCACGGTGTTGCGCGAGCAATGTGTGGGTTGTGTGTTGTAGTGTTGTGTGTGTGTGTGTGTGTGTGTGTGTGTGGTGTGTGTGTGCGTTGAGTGTGTGTGTATGTGTGTTGTGTGTGTGTGTGTGTGTGTGTGTGTGTGTGTGTGTGTGCAGTTGTCGTTGCTTGCATGCAGTGTGTGCATGCGCGCGCGCGGCGCGCTGCGCGCGGCGCGCGTGTGTGGGGTGTGGTTGTGTGTGTGTGTTTTTGTGTGTGTTGAAACATTGCCGGCTCTCTTGCATGTGTTTATAGTTGTGATCTCACCCCGAGAAAAAATTGCTTTGTGACTGGAAAAGGGAAACATAGTGGAATACGGTAGATTCTGCGGGGAGTGTTTTGAAGAGTCATTCTAATATTTTATTATACACTTGCCCCCTTTAATTGTATTTTAGCTTTTTTGCTTTCGTCTTTCGTGGGATTAGCCAATTGTTTAGTGATCTTACATTTGATGCTTATTTCTTTCATTGATATTAATTGAGTTGTTGTAAATCCAGTTTGCCTTGACAATTATTTTTTTTCTTTCTTATGGCGTTCAGTCAACCTACTTGTTAGTTCTGTACGCGCTTTGTCTGCTGTTAATTATCATGTGTGTTAAGTTTGTTATAGTAATTGCCTATAATTAGATATGACCGAAGACACAACCCTTGGCTGAAAAGAGATGGACTTAGAGTTGGGCATCTCAATGTCAACCATGCGAATAACAAAATGACTGAAATACCATCTGTATTCAAATTCGGGGGAGGGGAAGAGGAAAACACCTTTTACATATTTGGATTATTATTATTTTCGGAGGCACACTCTGTCCCGTATTAATATCAAATAACGACCACTGCAATCCCAGGTTATAATTGTTGTTCGTGAAGATCCTAAACAAAAACATGGGAAAAACTGGAATTATATGTATATCTTATCAGTCAGTTAATAAAATTTCAGAAGGATCCACTTGTTAGAACAGTTTTAATGTAGAAACAATCTGGATTGAGTTCCCGCTTAAATTTAATAAGCTTTGAACTATATTATTGTTTTCTGCAACGAAAAATCCAGAGCTGACATGTCGACTGGTTTGACCGTGTCATGTTAATGATGGAAACCGCACATGACGAATCCAAAGACATCATGATGTATAGGGGATTTTAATAGGTTTTTGATATTTTAAATATAGCTTCTACTAAAAATCAAAATAAACAGTTGAACTATGTTTTTGGTCATTGGTTTTACTCAGGGTCTAATCAACACTTCCTACAAGGGTCACTGAGGAATTTCAGAAACACTGCTAAGACCATTTATATGTACAAATCCAGAAGAAAGAACATTCTTGAGACAAGTGTACTGTTTCTGGATGCAGTGATGTGATCACTTCCCGATTTGTTGCACTCTTGCTTGGTCCAAAAAAAGGGTATCAAAAAATTCCCAGATTTAAACCAATAAATCGAGATGACCATTAGAACTTTCAAAATTTGATATCGTGACAAATTTATCTCTCTCTGACCTTTTAAATTCACCTCTAAAGATAGTTGTATTTCCACTATACAGTACCCCGCTCAGGTCTAGAAGCTTGGGTAACTCCATCTTTTCTATAGTAGTATATCAAACACGCCTGCCCCCGCTCCAAACCCAAAAGAGGTCAAATATTGGATATAAAAAAAACCTCCTTGGCTAAACAATATGAGAGCAGAACGCTATTTACCAAAGAGAGTACCTGTTTAAAAAATGGCCCCTCGTGGAAGAATATAAAAAAACAAGAAAGAAATAATAGTAACTTCTCTCATTAGAGCAGAGAAAAAGAAATATTTTTTTTTGAAACTTAATTAGTGAAAAGGAAAGACAGCAAGTCCGTATGGGAAATGGAAAGCCATCCATGGATTAAAAAATAAAATGTTTCCTCTGCTCAAATATTTATGAATGATATATCTGCCAGTAAACTAAATCACCATTTTACAACGTTAGCAGATAATAATTCATTGATGATTAAATCAAATTGATACTGAAACCTAGAAGAATTACAAAAATACTGCAGGGAAAAAAAATATCCACTTCAGATTTAGATATCAGCCTCATAGATGTTCATTCTGTTTTCTTGTCAATTAGGCGATTGAAACAGACAGCCCACTCGTGGAATGACGGTTTGTTAGACGGTATTTAAAATTCTAAAGCTCTCCGCACCTTATCGCAGAAACGTTAACTTCCAATTACAAACCTCTGTATAGCTACTCAAAATGCTTCCAGATACCTTAAAAAAGGCAAAAAATATACCAATATTACAATCAGGACAACACTACTGATCCATCAAATATAAGACTATTTCGATTCTATCAGTTCTTTCTAAGCCATTAGAACTCCACATCAATAAGGGGGTTGTCTCCATTTCCCCAGATGCAGTAAAAATACGTTTATCCACCAAATCATCCGGGGTTCGAGGAGGAAAAACCATTCATGCCACACAGTGCTAACTAGGACATAATAGTAGATGGCTATTAAACATGAACTACAAACAATTTTATGGAATTTCTTCGTAGAATTTCGCAAAGCCTTCGACGTTATAAATCATGAACTTTTATCAGGAAAACTTACTTTGTATAAGCTATCTACAAAACACTGAAACTGTTTTCATTTTTCTGTCCATCCGACAACAAATTGTGTCCGTAAATAACAACAATCTAATTTTCTTCCGCAACAAATTGGAAGTCCCACAAGGGTCCGTATTAGGTCTCTGTTGTTTTTCATTTTACAATCAATGATCTGTGCCATTGTGCTGAAAACTAAAACAGCGAAATGTTTCGTGATCGAAACAACTTTAGACACAAGTAATTTGATGCCCAACGGGGTTTGCAGAGTGACATCAAGAGATAACATCAATCTTTTGGTTAAATGACACGATTTAATCACATGGCTATTCAATCCTCAAAAACTAACCTAAATCATGATGATAATACTAGCTAGAGCGCCAATTCTAAGCCAGAATCTACCGTACTTTTGTTTTTTAATGAAACCCTCCGCAGAAGAAGTATCCCGCACCAAAGTCTTAGGCATAACACTAGATAAATATCTAACTGGTCAAAACATTAGAGTCTTTTTATCTAAAAACGTTTGCAAGGAAAAGTACAATCTTCTAAAAAAGGATTAAGAACCTCTTACAATTTGCATGCAAGAAAACTATTTTTTCACTTTTATATTCAGGGCCTATTATCGACTATGCCTCAAACACTTTGGGACTCAGCGCGCACAGGAATTCACTCAAACATAATTAGCCTTTCACAAAGAGCTGTAAAGTAACATTAGGACATCCATCTTCACTGGTAGATTCAGACTATAAGCAATCAGGCATTTCCATTTAAGCCAAACTCTATACAATTAAAGGACTCTTACTGCATAAGGTACTCCATGGAAATGCTCACTTTCTCTAACAAATATGTTCACGTTAAGACTATCGCATCCACTAAAATAAACTCCAGATTGCCATGATAAATCTATACAAGTCTCGTCTGGCGTATTCCGGGGGTTGCTATGGACCATATTCCTGAAGAACATAAAAATCACTCAAACTTTAAAAGTTCAAGTCTAATTTTCACAAATCTCTTATGAATGTCTCTGATTTGATGAACTATCCCCGCAAATGAAGTGATAAATTCTCAATTCGATTCAATTTAACAAACCATGTGATGTTCGAAGTTGACTTAATTTACGCAAATTGCAGTGATCATCCTTGTGCCATTAATGTGTTTTTTCAAAGTTTTTCGGTAGTTGATTAATCTATATCTGCTATCTCATTGTCTTTCTCTTCCTTATCCTCTGCCTTTCTTTCGCCAGTCGGTCGGGGGGTCGGTCGGTCGGTCGGTTCGGTCGGTCAGTCGGTCTCTCTCTCACTCTCTCTCTCTCTCTCTCTCTCTCTCTCTCTCTCTCGCTCTCTCTCTCTCTCACTCTCTCTTCATTCACACTCCCCCCTATTGCCCTGATTATTTTTTCTCGATGTTGGTGTTGTTGTGGGTGGTGGTGGTGTTGGTGGTATTCATGGTTTCTTTTTCTTCTTCTCTTCTTTTTTGTCAAAGGTTCCCATGCAAGGAATAGTTGCATTTTTTTTCTGTTTGTTTTTAATATATATCGATTTTTTTTCCCCAGAGGGCTGGATGTAAAAAAATATTCATGCTTTAATCCCCTACCCTCTAACATAAAATTAGTTCGTTCGTTTTCTGTCTGGTTCTCTGTTGTCTCTCTGTCTGTCTGTCTCTCTCAGTCTGTCGTCTGTCTGTCTGTCTGTTGTCTGTCTCTCTCTCTCTCTCTCTTCTCTCTCCTCTCTCTCTCTCTCTTCTCTCTTCTTATATCAATGTACTGCATACAGTGATGTGCGTGCAAAAGATTCCTTTTTATTTGGATGTTTGTCAAAGGCAAAACTGTTGCTTTCATTGTTATTCTTCTGATGACGACTGTATAATTATGTCAGTCGACTAAGGTTCATTACAAAGCAAGGAAAATAGACAAAAAGCATTTGTAATATGTATGAAAAAAAAAGACTTAAACTAAAAATATGACTAAAAGCATGTGGAATAGTTTTTTTATATAGTCATCGCCTAAAAGAGTGGTTGGTCGGATCAATCCGTAATATTACATTTTCCTCGTGTGCGTGTATGTGTGTGTGCGTGCGTGCGTGCGTGCGTGCGTGCGTGCGTGCGTGCGTGCGTGCGTGCGTGTGTTGTTGTTGTTGTTGTTGTTGTTGTTGTTGTCGTCGTCATTTTGTTGTTTTTGTCGTTGTGGTTGTCATTGTTGTTGCTATTGTAATGTTAAAAGGGTACTCTGTCTGAGAGGATATTTGAAGATTCGTGTCTTAATGTTTGCTTGTTTTGATTTGACTGATCATTGGGAATAACTGTGTAATATCGCTTGTAGTGTAAGGAAGGGGAATAAGTTATTGCCCTGTTACCCCCCTTGTCATAAGACCTTTTGGTAATGACAAAATATCAAAGTGTCAAAGTGTCAAGTCTCTCTCTCTCCCCTCTCTCTCTCTCTCTCTCTCTCTCTCCTCTCTCTCTCTCTCTCTCTCTTCGCCGCTTGCTCGCCCGCACACTTGCTGCAATCAATAAATATAGAAGTAAATTGACTAATCAACACAGAAACAGATTTAAAAAAAGAAGAAATGCGTATATTAAGTAGAGGTCACGGTAATGGTTATCACTGTTAATACTTTTTTAACATCCTTTTCCCATCTCACTCTCCACCACCGACACCCTAACCCTCTCTGTCTGTCTGTCTGTCTCTCTGCCTGTCTATCTGTTCGTATGTCTGTCTCTCTCATTGCATCTCTGTCTGTCTCACTGTCTGTCTGTCTGTCTGTCTCTCTGCCTGTCTATCTGTTCGTATGTCTGTCTCTCTCATTATAATATCTCTGTCTGTCCCACTGTCTCTCTCTCTCCCCTCTCTCTCTCTCTCTCTCTCCTCTCTCTCTCTCTCTCTGTCTTGGTCTCTGTCTGTCTGTCTCAGACAATCACAGACACATTTACAAGCTCATACATACGCACAGACAAAAAGACACACAGACAAAGACAGAGACACACACACGTAGACACACACACACACACACACACACACATGGAAGCACACACACCACACACACACACACACACACACTCACTCACATACACACAAACTCCCACCCACAACCACCCACACACATAAACGCTCACACACACACACACACACACACACACACACACGGGTGCGCGCGCTCTCGGTTTTGTTGTTGTTTTTGTTTTTGTTTTGTTTTCTGAAGGAAGAAAGGGGAAAACAAACACTGTCTGGACTGCAGGTGTGAGAATTGTTCCCCCTGAATGGCGAAGTCGGGCAGAAGGAGGCTGTGCTGCTGTTACCATTTTCTTCCGCAAATACATCATATTCCACGTCACTTGGGTTCCACATCTGTTGCATGCATTCTGTGAAATGTTGAAGTTTCAAGGTGACACCCGTTCGGCGACTAAACTGCGTGGAGAAGGTCAGTAATCTAATTTTTCTTGTGTTTTTGTACGGGCCGTTGGTAACCTGTCGCACGGGTGATATTTCTTTCGAGCTCTCGTCCACCGCGTCAATCTCCCATCCCCCCACCCTCCCCTGTCCCCATGTGTGTGAATCATGCACGGATTTACGAACTGGCGGGGCTTCGGTGACGTGTGGACAGTGAGTTCATAGGTGTGTGAAAAGGTTATCCCCTCTACCCGCGCTTCGTCTTTGCTAAAGTACACGATTTTCAGGTTAAAAAGAAAGAACTGCGTTCTAACCCCTCCCCCCTCCCTCCCTCCTCGACGTTCACCCTTCCTCCTTTTTTTTCTTTGATCTGAAATATAAATAAATAGGTAAATGAGACAGTGATGAGTCAGTGAATCAATGTTTGAAACGGTGAATGAATTGATAAGACCAAATTGTACTCATAAATGATAATTGCTAATTAGTGTCTTCTCTCCCCTTTCCCACGTTCCTCTTGTCCACATTGTCTCCGATACACCCAAACACATACAGAATCTCTCTGTCTGTCTGTCTGTCTCACACACACGCACACACACTTCGTCCGACGGAAGGAAACGTTTACTCTTGGTTGGAGTTGTTGGAGTGCTTTGCCCCTGAATACCAAGGTCAGTGCGCAAGTTGTTGACGGGATTTTCCCCAGTACTCTCAGTCATTGATTTTGTACTTCTGTACTATGGTGACTGGCCAGTGTTAGCGGTGCTATGGTGACTGGCCAGGTTAGCGGGGCTATGGTGACTGGCCAGTGTTACGGTGCTATGGTGACTGGCCAGTGTTAGCGGTGCTATGGTGACTGGCCAGTGTTAGCGGTGCTATGGTGACTGGCCAGTGTTAGCGGTGCTATGGTGACTGGCCAGTGTTAGCGGTGCTATGGTGACTGGCCAGTGTTAGCGGTGCTAGGTGACTGGCCAGTGTTAGCGGTGCTATGGTGACTGGCCAGTGTTAGCGGTGCTAAGTACCAACAGTGTGCTCACTGTCCTCTGTGGTACTTAGGCTCAGGTTAGTAATTAATTTTCTTCCGTTTTCTTTTTAACGCAATTTAGAAGAATATGGTTCCGCACTTTTTTCTAACCCCACCACCACTGGCTCCACGTCCCCCATCCCATCTCCCCCACTCCCTACAGCCGTCCTGTGTGTGAATCTTGCACAGGATTGGCGAGACTTGATGACGTACGTGTCAACTGGATGGTACCCAGTGTCGCTTGGGTTCGCGTCTTTCTCAAACTGAGTGCACGATCCTTCGTCCCCGGCCCCCCCCCCCCCCCCCCACTCTCTCTCTCTCTCTCTTTCTCTCTGTCAGTATGAAGTTGGTTGAGTCCGTCGAAATGCCAATTTGGAGCTGCTGTTATATTTTTTATTAGAAAACATTTAAATACTTTTTTGTTAATGTTGTTGAACATTTATTGCTTTTTCATTGCTGTGTTGATTCCCGTACAGAGAAGGAGCTATCAGTTCATTATAATTTGTACTGCAGTTCAAAGAAATGATTTGACGCCGAAGTTGCGCTGCTGTTATATATATTTTTTTTAGAAAACGTGTTGATAATGTTTGTTGATATTGTTTAACATGTGTTGCTTATTTGCTGTATTGGTTCCCGTAGATAAAACGAACTGTCAGTTTAGTCATACGTGTGTAATGCAGTTAAAAGATTTTTATTTTTTTGCATTCGTCGTTGGAATAGTCTTGAGAGGGCACTGTTGCCAATCGGAGGATATTGCTAGCTTTGTCGTTGGGGGGGTGTGGTGTTTTAGTTGAAGTCTAGTGGAAGAAAGGGGTCTCAGTTTTTATCTATGGTCTTGGAAGCCAGTAAGTGTCTTGAATCTAATGAAGATGAAGTTGATTTCCGCTAGAAAGAAGGAAACCAGAAACATAGATTCGATTAGTGGTTCGTCAAATTATGTCATTTTTCTTTGCGGCTGGAAAGGCAAAACTGTCAGGATTGAACCGTGGGAAAAACCCATCAGATGATTTCCCTTAGAAATGGAAATTCTCACCGTCAGAATGTTAAAGCCCAAAATGGATGAAATGAGTCAACTCATGGGTTCGTTATTTCATTTTCGGAACGTAGTGTGTTCTCGATGGAGCCTTCAACGAGAAGAAAACGTGTCGGAGAGACACGGCGGAAGTCGAGCGAATGCGAGTGCGGAGGAGAGTTGGGCAGAGGGGGGAAGGGGGGAGGGGGGGGGGGGGAATGGGAAAACTTCAGATTTGTCAAAAGTTCGAAAAGGCGGATGACACTATCTTGTCATTCACGTCCACCTCCTTTCACCCCTTCGCGTTCCCTTCCGCCACCTCTCCCCCCCAGCCCACCCTTCCCCCTGTCCCTGAGTGCAAACGTTGCACGGGATTCCCGGGCTTGACGGAGTCTCAGTGAGGTGTGGATGGCGTGTTTGACGCCGTGAGCACAGAGGGCGCTGTTTGCTCGTCTGACGAGTGACGTCGCTGTGACGGCAGAGCGGTCAGGCTTGGCGTGCCCCGCTTTCTTTGTTCCCTGCACCTGGCGGTGGAAGCGAGAGATGAACGGAAAGAAGATTGGAGGCGGCGACGCTGTTGTGAACAGCGGTGAGGGGTAGGTGGGATCTGGATCTGGAACAATACGTCGCAGAAGCCAATCACGGCTATAAACGCGACGGAATGGGAGAGCGCAAAAATATTTAAAAAGCCACCACTTTGCACGTGTGTTGAAAGGAAGAACGCATGTGGCAGTACCCATTGCCAACAGCACAGAGTTGAGGGCATGGTTCACGTTGACAAATTGTTCACATTTCGCTGTTCTGGCCCTCCACTGCTAGTTTACATAGAATTTGACCATCGCAGGACAGTGTTGGGAGGTTCACTG
>JAFLJL010004430.1:0-2500 GCA_018398815.1 Conus ventricosus
AAATAAAGGGGAAGGAACTGGAAAGGGAAAAAGGGAAAGGGAGGGGGAACCCCGCAGTCATACGGTCTGATATTTGCTGTTTAATCCTAACAGCCACTCGCATGATGGGCGGGGGGAGGTGTTTGTTGATTAAATTAATAACACCCAGCTCAACACAGACCTGAGCATAACACAGCCCAACAAACCAAATGGGGAATGTTCGCAAAAGGTCTCTTCACACGAAGCAGGTAAGAGTTTAATATCAACAGCTAAACAAACGAATAGCAATTTATTTTTTCATCCTTCCCTCACTCACGTTAAAACTTTTTCCTTTCTTAGGAACTGAACTAATACAGCAACCATTGCTTTTATAACGCCACCACATTTGCAAATAAAAAAATTTTCAATGGCACAATTATCCTCCCCATTTTTATAGAAACCCATCATAAAAGGGACACAATTCTCCAACCACGCATCCAAACGACTAATCATGCTACGCACGCTCGCAAACATAAAACCTCGTTCCCCTTGCACGCACAAACAGACGGTGGCCGAAGAATGCGAGACCGGCAATCGTGACAGGGCGGACGAGCGAGCCCAAGCAAGTACCAACCCTGAATCACCGGGTTCTCCCCCCATCCCCGCCGACCACCGCATCACCAGATGCATAAAAAGGGAAAGACTTAAGAAATAATTTTGACGGGCCAGTTAAGTTGAATTAACCAGAAAAAGTGGTCCAAACAATATTTCTTTTATAATTTTTGAAAACCAAAAGAAATTGCGCAAAAGAGAAGAATTAGCCGGCAAACAAAAAAAAAATAAAAAAAAAAATAAAACCCCGAAACTGATGCTTAACCAGCTACCCTGGGTGACCCAAAGTGGCGGGTCAAGCGACTCTCTGCCCTCTGTCCATTGAGAGGACAGCAGAGCAGATGCGGAAAAAAGATGACGTGATGTAAAGTCCCTCCCCTACAGGGCCCACTGTAGGGATGAAGGTAACCGACCGTACCCTTTGACGAAGTGGTGTAGAACCAAAACAGAGCAGCGCTCTCAGGGACATCTTCCGCTCGAGTGAAGAGAAAACCTGCCTAAACGATGGCAGCCAACCAGCCACGCTACGTCACAGTAGCAATACCTCAAGCCTAAGAGGAATGATGCACGTGCGGCAGGTAAAAAGACAGCGAGAGGCCGATAGAGACAGCCAGCTCAAGCGAAAGGTAACCAGCCACCCGGAACCTGCAGGATGAATGCACGGGCAGTGGGAAATTTGAGAGAGAGAGAGAGAAAGTAAACCTAACCTGAGCTGAAAGAACATAAGGTGCAAACGCACCACAAGCCACATTAAGGGACGGATACACGACAACAGCAACGACAATAAATAAATGAATAATTCCACCACCCTAGGTGGGTCAATCGTCATAGGCCTCGTGACAAACTCGTGACACTGTCCAACATCAAGAAAAAACTCGGAAAACAAGTCGGACTATACAGAGACGATGGCCTTGCTGCACTAACCAACAATCCAAGAACCATCGAAAACAAGAAGAAAGAACTATGCAAAATCTTCCAAAACCACAACTTAAAGATTACCATTGAAGCAAACAAAAAGGTAGTGAACTACTTAGACATAACACTGGATCTCAACAATCACATATATAAACCATACAAGAAACCCAACGATACACCTCTTTATGTACACACCAAAAGTAACCATCCACCATCTATATTAAAGACCATACCCCATGGCATAAACAAGAGACTATCAAACCTGTCATGCAGTGAGAGAGTGTTCAACAATGCAGCAGTAGAATACCAGGAGGCACTACAAACAAGTGGATACAATTACAAATTACAATACAACCCAGACAACAACACAAATAAAAGCAAGAAAAATAGGAAAAGAAAAATCATATGGTATAACCCCCCATACGACGGAAACTCAAAACAAACATAGGAAAGAATTCTTCAAAATCCTGACAACTTCATTTCCAAAAGAACACAAACTGTCCAAAATATTTAACAAAAACACTGTTAAACTATCGTACTCATGTATGCCCAACCTCAAAAAACCTAATTGACGCATCCAACAAAATGAAAATGAACACAGCAAAGAAGGGTGAAGAAAGGAAATCTTGCAATTGCACCAGAAAGGAGCAGTGCCCACTAAACAATAAATGTCTTCACAACAACATTGTATACCAGGCTACTGTGACATCAGAAAATGAAAAAGAAACATACATAGGGATCACTGAAAACCACTTTAAAACCAGATATGCAAACCACAAACAGTCATTTAATAAAGAAAAAATATAAAAACCAAACAGAACTGAGCAAAATATATCTGGAAACTTAAAGACGCAAAAACAAGCTACAATATATCCTGGAAAATCATAAAAAGAGCATCACCATACAGCAATGTTTCAAAAAGGTGCAACCTATGTTTAACTGAAAAATGGTTAATACTATGCAAACCACACTTAGCAACTTTAAACACCAAAACAGAAATAGTAAACAACTGCAG
>JAFLJL010004430.1:7500-15776 GCA_018398815.1 Conus ventricosus
GAGCAACTGCATAGTTACAGAGAGGTGACTGATATAAACCTTTCAGCCATGGATTAGGTGACGTTCTGATTTCAAAATCAATGTGGAAAGTGAAAACATTGGAGGGCTTCACACTTGTTCCAATTAGAGTTCAGCATTGTTACACAATATTATTGATAAGGTGTGCCATTATCAAAACTATCAGAAGAAAACAGAAGGAACTAAGGAAACCAAAACCTGATGGGTGTTACACAGGCACAGTATGCGCCAGTAATCCAATCCAGACACTACAGAATGTGTGCCAGTGACTAGAACATTAATCCTATGACCTCATGAATTTGAAGGGTACCCAACTGTAAGTGTTAACCACAAAACATGAGTGATTTGTTGACCCCAAAATGTGAGTGATTAAATGAATTTCAGCACAGTGTCCATATGAATTTGAACAGGACACAACTGTAACTGCTCACCACAAAACTTGTGTCTGTGGTTTGAACTTCAGTCTTGTTGTAATTGTTCACTATTAATTGTCTTGATCTTCATTAACTTGAGTGTTTTGAACTTCAACAGTATCACATGAAGTTGGTGACAGAATACATGGGACTGTTGACCATAAAATTTGTACCTGCAATTTACTGCAGTATACATACAGTATTTACATACATTGAAATAACATTCTACTTGCTGACCACAAACTTTATGCCACTGATTTAAATTCAATCTAAATAGTGATTACTGTTCACCACAAAATATATGCCATTGATTTGACCTTCAGTCTGGAGGAAGTATGAATTCAAACAGTACAAAATTATGGGTGTGCAGTCACAACATAAGTGCAAAAGGAAAAGAGACAACACTGGTCAAATCATGAAACTGTTTAGTATAATTTGGGGTACATTTGGGTTTGCTTTTTCCGTTTTTCTTTGTGATTGACTTAAACCATCATGGAAAAATACAATTTTGGCAGACTGCATTCGAAAATGTATTTTTGTTAACACTTTGCATGGATGATGGAAATACCAGCTCCTCCCTCCTCCTTTAGAATATATCTGAAAACCAGACAGCGTTCTCACATTAGCAACTGGATAGAACATTTTCTTTAATACTGATACACCATAGGTCTAGTATTCTCTCATTTGGAAACAATATGTAGCATTAAATAGGGATTAAATGTATAAAGAAACTTGTGTCAAATTACTTGAAAGAAATTAGGGCAAATGACAACACTGTGACATATGGCATTTTTTCTTCTTTTTTTTTCTTCTCTCTCTTTTTTTTTAATATCATGGCTGTCCTGAGGAGACTTGTAATCATTTTTGTTGGAAATAGCTGTGTATACCCTTTCTGAGATAACTGAATCATTAAAAAAAAGTCATTGTCTATTGTGGTGCTGCCAAGTTGCAAATGAAGCACACTGTAGTATATTAAAGTATAGTGCAGTATACTATTTTTAGTATAAATCAAAGCTTCAAACGCTGTGTGACACTCTTCACTCCTCCTTTGCCTCCTCCTCCACACTCACACACACAACACAAGGAAGCCATTTCATAAACTGATGCTGTTTACTACCTACTGTCTGCATGACTTTCACACCCATACATAGTCTCAATCAAGACATGGGGACACAATCAAACACAATGTACCAGCAGAGTTTGGTTTTGAAACCGGAGTTACAGATGCATCAGGACCCCACAAATTGTACTGTCTTCACATCACTGTGGCAGTTGTGTATCAACAAAAATTTGTGATGCCTACACAACGTGTGTGTATTTCGTATATGGTACTTTGCAAGAACCACATTGAATCCATGCTAAGAACAGTTCAAGGCTACTGTTCCATCAAGTGTCGAAAAATGTTCCATGAAGTTGCGTACAAGTCACTGTAAAGGCATTCACAGTTTCAAACAAAATAGATATGTATGCTAACTTTTTTGTCAGTTCAGTGTCTATCCTGGATCGAAGTTCACATTTCTATTTTTTCGATCACACTTTATGTACATTAAGATACATATACACATGTTAAGGCCAGAGATTTCCAGGTAATTGTCAGTTGTCCTTGGGTCAAAAAATGTACTTATCCCCCCCTCCCCCCCCCCCCCCCCCCCCCCCCCCCCCCCCAAAAAAAAAAAATGAATCTGTGTGTATACTAGAAATTAAAAAGACAGTCAATAAAAATATTTATAAGTAGTGCAATGGCAAGTCAGCAGCAAACATAATTCATAGAGGCATATTCTGTTAACATGCGATTAAGGCCTATGAGCGAGAAATAGATGTATAACAGCATATTTGTTTACCAGGGAGTATTTCTCATTGTCTTCAAGAGTGTGCAAGAAAAGAAAACAACAGAATTGTCTTGTGTCACCCTTCACACATTCCTGGACTGAACTGAAATTATAAAATCTCTGCCATACCATCTTTTTTCTCTTCCTACTTCTTCACTACACACAGATTCCAAAATAAATCCACTTCCTGCCTACACATATCTAAAACAAAAATAAAGGAAGTTGTTCTGTCATTTTCATGCTGACAATTTCTGCACGCTGCCAACCCATGCTTTTGCCCCTGTCAAACAGCACTCTGCTAGGATTCTGTTATGAGAAAAAAAAAACTGGGCAGGGTGGGGGGTGGGGGGATTAGGGGAAGCAGACAAGTGGTGGTAACAGTGACATCGGTAGGAGGGAAGTGTGATTGGTCTGCACTGAAACTTATTTCTTGACTACCTTTTCATTGTCACAATACAAAATTAGTTGCCCAACAGACATGTGGAGAAATAATTTCCACTTGTCCGCCAGAAGGTTTTGCTGTCATGGACAATTCCACAGATGAGTATTTCGATCCCAGCATTTTCACATGAGACAGTGGTACGCATTTAGAGTGCACATGTGTATAAGCCTGTGTCACATGACGCACATTCACATACACACACCATTAACCTTTCACAGCCACGTCCGCCATGAGAGACCAGCAGGTTTCCCTATCTCTGCTGCCATGTCAAGTAAGTTGACAGGCAAGGAAAATCTACCCTGCTATCATGTCCACCAGGTTTCCAGACACGACCATGACGAATTCCAATACTTCCCTTAACACGGTCAAGGGAAAATAAGCTCTACATTCTTTAGGCATGCCATGGTAAGCCATAGTCTTATAGACCCTAAGTTCTATTCTCTTATCTGAGCATGGTTGACCTCAGCAACTTCGACACAAAGAAGCCTGTGCTGGTTTCTCCTGCTAAGCATGGTAGGAATTTGCTGTGCAAGGAAACATGACTATCAATCAAGCATTATGCGAAGGGATGGCACAATTGTCTTACTAATCAATAAAGCTCTTGAAATCACATTACAAAGTGAATCTGGCTGATTGTCAAGGTAAGAGTGGAATGTTTCTTCCCCAATATCACCTGATTTGGTATAATATAAGAACAGAGTAGAATGTAAACAAACATGATTTTTTTTTCCCAAATGACAATCATATCCATATGTTAAAAGTCATCGATTCAAATGTACCATAAGCAGTTAGTTGTGTGTGTTTGCTTTTTTCTATAATATCAACACAACACTGTTAGTCATTCTCTAGCGACCATTTTTCTAATAGAATTGATTTGAGGCTGACTTGTAAGACAAAAAGCTGTAAGAGTCCGTGAGGATCCAGTCATCCTTTTTGCATGAAAAGTTCTCAACGCCCATCTTGCACAGAATTCGAGAAAGTGATTGCTTGCTCTTGTTTCCATTGTCCTGAATGTTGTTTATCTTGCCTGAAGAAGACCAAAGAGGTCAAAATGCGTCGTGTTTTGTCTCGTAATTTGTCCATGTTAACCAGTGGAGTTACTTAAAATTACTTTTAAAATCAGCATGAAATTGGTAAATAACATCAATAAGCAGAACTCTCTTTCATAGTAGGCTGGTCCTGTGTTTACACTGCATAAGGACGAGTCTGACACTGGCCTTTACAGCACAGAATGTGTGGGGTCTGAACTGAACCCCACTGACAAAAGGGTCAGACCTGTAATGGGCATGAGAGGGATCAAGCTTCGGCATGGCAGTGCACCTGGCCGCAAGTTGAAAGGTGTACACATGGACCCGGAAGAGGAGAACCATGAATCACTGTCTCGTCCTCCCAGGACTTTTACCCCTGGTGACTTTTATTCCGTTCCCCATCTGGGGACGTCTCTCACAGTCTGTCAGTGCTACACCGGGGCTGCTGCTCTTGGAGCTGCCATTCTCCAGTGTTTCCAGCACCCATCCAAAGAAGACCACAATGGGGCGTGCCTTTGCTGGATTGAAAGACAATATATTTGTGGCAATAGAACAGTACAAGAAGAAGAAGATACACCTGGAGGTGTGAGTGGGACCCAGAGAAGTACTGCCTTCAGCTGCCGAACCATCCAGCTGGAAGCATTCCTGCACCACCCTTAGATGTCTGCGCTGTGTTCACATAGGGTTCAGGAATGCACAGGGTACTCCATTCTGATGTCAAGGGGCATAACTGCTCCCTGGCAGATGCTGCTGTGTAATGGCCAATGAATGTGACACAACACTCCACAGGAACTTCCCCATGAGTGTACCAGCCCATATTTCATGACCGCAGAGCCAACCGGCAAAATATGCCACCGCCAAGCAACCGTTGTGTGCATTCCACAGCCTCACTCTTTGCTGTTCCATTGACAGGTGAAAACAGCACAACTCCAGACATGGCCAAGCTTTCACCATGAGGTCTTAGGTGCCTTCCAAAGAGGATCCCAGGTAACAGTCTGTCCGCTGTGAACAGGACTTTCCCTGCTGTCACTGGGCCTTTCCCAGAGTTGGCCAAAAGGCAGACAAGAAAAAAATAAACCAGAAGGCGCGAGTGGACTCAAAATCCTACTGTCCTCAACTGCCGAACCAACCAGCTGGGAGCAATCCTGCACCACCCTTGGAAGCCTGCGCTATGTTATGTTCACCCATACTTCAAAAAGCTGGGGCGAAATAAACTGACATGGCTTAACAATAATCTGCTTGTCAGTACCGTTCTTATTTCAAAATGAACAACCCTCATATATAATGCTGTAATGAAGAGGGCTACCACCTTTCTGAAGTGGGCTTCTGACTTCATGAAGTGGGTACTGACTTCATAAAGTGGGCTACTGCCTTCATGAACAGGACTGACCTTGATAACAGGGCTACTGCCTTCATGAAGTGGGCTATTGACTACATGAAGTGGGCTACTGCCTTCGTGAAGTGGGCTACTGCCTTCATGAAGTGGGCTACTGCCTTCATGAACAGGACTGACCTTAAGAACAGGGCAACTGCATTCATGAAGTGGGCTATTGACTACATGAACAGGACTGACCTTAACAACAGGGCTACTGCATTCATGAAGTGGGCTATTGACTTCATGAACAGGACTGACCTTAACAGCAGGGCTACTGCCTTCATGAAGTGGGCTATTGACTTCATGAACAGGACTGACCTTAACAGCAGGGCTACTGCCTTCATGAAGTGGGCTATTGACTTCATGAACAGGACTGACCTTAACAGCAGGGCTACTGCCTTCATGAAGTGGGCTATTGACTTCTGAACAGGACTGACCTTAACAGCAGGGCTACTGCCTTCATGAAGAAGGCTACAGACTTCATAAAGTGGGCTACTTCCTTCATGAACATGGCTACTAATTTCATGCAAAGGGCTACTGACTCCAGGAAGAGGGCTAACAACTTCTACGCTTTCGTTGGGCAGGTTTGTCATGAAGCGCTTCAACTTTCCTTCAAGAACTTTGTTCTCTTTTCGGAGAGTCTTGAGGGCATGCAACAGCTTCTCTTTGGATAGGACTTTGAGGGGGGCATGTTTACCCACAGGTGACGAAGTACTGACTGCTCGGGCTTTCTTCTTCAGCACTGAACGCTTGGCCTGTTTGCATGCTCTGCATAACTGCAATTCACTGGGGGCGCCTTGAATCAGCAAAGAGCAGTCCACCGCCCTGATCACAGATCCATCCCTGGTGACCTCCCTGTAATAAACCTGCTTGGAAGGGCTCTCCAGAACATCAGCATACTGCTGCAGAGAGGCATCAGTTATCCCATCGCACGTCTTGGCCACAGCCACCTGGTTAAGGTAATCGCGCAGTTTCTGTCGCTCCAAACTGACAGTCACGTTCGGTACTTTCTTCCCCTTGATGAAAAGACTGACGGCGAAATCGTCGCTGACTGTCACTTTCATCGTCACCACGTCCAGGACCAGGTCAACGACGCCCACTGTGATCTGACTGGCCTGTGAGGACAGCAGGCACCAGGCTGCGGCAGACTCTGTGCGTCCTTCTGGACTTCGGCGAAACTATAGTAGGCCACACGCTCTGGTACTGCTGGCGGTGGGCGGATAGGCTGAAACCATAGTCATCACACAGATGTAGATTTTTTTTTCAAATAATAAATTCATGAGTTCTAGAACTGCAGTATCCATGCCTTTCTGACAGATATATACATACATACAAACATATATATTTATATATATATATAAATATATATATATATTATATTATATATATATATATATATAAATATATATTTTATTATATATATATATATAAACAGCCCTGATATGGCCCTTTGCGGTCGGCTGGGCTATAAGCAACATAAGTTATATATATATATATATATATATAAAATCAGAGTTAAAAAGCCACTCAGGACGTAAAAAGTGCTCAACCATGTAGGGAGCGACATACCAGTGAAAGCTGGTATATATATATTATATATATATATATATATATATATATAATATATATATATATATATATATATATATATATATATATATATACGAAAGCTTCTTTTTATAAAAAACATGAAGAGTGTGTGGTTGGTGTGCCTGCATTTATTTTCTGCGTATATATATATATTATATAGCTGGTAGTATATTTTCGGCGCTTTTTTTTGAAAAAGTGCTCAACCATGCGGGAGCAGCTAAAACAATGATTAAAAGCAAATCTTAAAACCGGGACTACAAATTTGTTTCGAGGTCTTCCTCTCTTCAGATCCCGTGCCAATATATATATATATATATACACTGATAACAGCAAAAGCAATGGATGCTTCTTCATACAGGTCTCCAACAAAAGGCAGTGATCAATATCAGGCTGATTCAAAATTAAATCTCTGGAGCAGCTGGTGACATTTTATTTGAATATACTGCAGAATGGCCAGAAAGTGTCTGCGCTTTGTTTAACTTTAAATGTTGTGATATCTATGCAGTTGCACTACAGCAGAGGGTACTGATAAAACCAGTGTTACAAACAACTTCCATAAAGACTGGAGAATGAGGTGAAAAAGGGTTATGATCAGAAACATATTCAGTAAAACAGCTTTCACTAGTTTCAGTTTTGACACAACCGCTATCTGGAACCCAACTGGTTCAACAACTAAATTACATCCTATGTATGAGTTTTAGCACCCATTACAATCCCCTTAAAGAACATCGCAGCACTTTGGCAGACACATACCTAGATCATAATGACAGAACAGTTTAATAATTTTTTGTATTTTACCATTTGAAAAAACAAACCATTCAAAGCATGTTTTGTTCTGTGTGGATGCAAGCATTTTTAACAATTAACTGAAATGACAAAATAATGGCTGGGGCATTGCTAACATCCCACTTGAGTAGTTGAATATGTTAATCCTTTACCAAACTTAAAAGAAAAGATGGAGCTCCGAAGCCACACAACACCCATGAATATGGCCTCCTGCAATCTCTTCTGTTGACCCAAGCCTTCTTCGGGCAACAACAACAACAACAACAACAACAACAACAACAACACCTCCACCACCACCAACAACAAAAGTCTGGCTAACTAAATTCACAGAAAAGAATTTGAAATGGTAAATTGGAAGTGCTCATTTCTTTTCAACAGAAATCTTTATTTTTTTAAAAAAAATTGTTTTTTTAAATAATAAAATAAAATAAAATAAAAAGCGGGTATCTGGGGCCTCTTTTTCAGCAAAATTCATCAAGTGTCCGTAACAGTATCAATCACTGAAAGTATGCTAAGAAAAGCAGCTAGATATACATGTGGCAAAGAATGCGGCTGGGAGTATCACAGTGTATGTTTCTCAACTAATGAGCATCAATATCTTCTTTTATTTGCTATACTGAATTCAGATTTGTATAAATGACTCCACCCATGCTTGTTACATATATATATATATATATATATACCATTTAAAATAGGATTTTAAAATGAAGAGGTTAAAACCTACAAGCTTGTTTCAAGCTAAAAGCGCTCTCCTCGGTATCAATACAATTTGGGCACGCCCACCGGTGTTATATA
>JAFLJL010004431.1:0-16391 GCA_018398815.1 Conus ventricosus
CATAGTCACTGTCCTGCATAAAGTTTTTTCTTGTTTGTTTATTGCTTTTGGTTTTTGGTTTGTTTGTAATTAAATTGCTTTGCCTTCATTCATTTCACTGTTGATTGTCAGCACTTGCTTCCTGGTGGTGGTTGTTGTTGTTTTTTGTTCCTTTGGTTTGTTTTGTTTGTTTGTACAGTCAGTTTTGATGCATACGTTGTATCATGCAGGACTAGCTTCGGAGAATAACCGGTTGAAAGATTAAAAAAAAAACCTGCTAAGCCGATACCTGCATCGTTGTGACATAAAGAATCATAATCGTTGTCATTGCCATTGTCATTGTCATTGATGTTGTCACTGGGTCTGACCCACACAACCAAACCTGTCAAACTGGCATCAGATGAAATCACTACATCTGGCTCAGTACCGCAGATATGGTATGTTTCACACACGTTAATTACCAGACATTTTACTTTACACTTCCTTTTCCACAGAGAGTGTTTTTTTTTTGTTTTTTGTCTGTTTTTTTTTCCTGAGCATTATCACAATGTTTTGATTTTAGTGTTTGTTATTATCCCGTTTTCAGTTACGGGATGTAATGAGTCAAATTAGACAGTACAAAAGCTTGTCACCATCTTAATATACTTACGCCACAATATGATAACATATTCTTTCACTTGCATTTTTTCTTTTAACAACACTAGTTATTATCCCTTTGAAAATGAGAGTCACTGATATTGTATGTGAAATCCATATCAACTCCCAAATATTGGATTTTCTTGCGGGTTCCAATACTGCCTGTGAGGAAGGGGGTTGTACGTATGGGAAAGAGGGGGAGAGGGCTAAAGATGGAGCTGAGAGATGAGAGGGGGGGAGGAGACGGGGTAGGTCTACTGTTGCCCATATAATGTTCCGTTGCAGATAGGCTAGGATCCAATGTGTGTGTGTGTGTGTGTGTGTGTGTGTGTGTGTGTGTGTGTGTGTGTGTGTGGTGCGTGCGTGCGGGCGTGCGTGCGTGCGGGCGTGCGTGCGTGCGTGCGTGCGTGCGTGGTTGTATGTGTGTGTGTGTGTGTGTGTGTGTGTGTGTGTGTGTGTGTGTGTGTGTGTGTGTGTGTGTGCGTGTGTGTGTGTGTGTTTGTTTGTGCGTGCGTGCGTGTGTATGTGTGTGTGTGGTGTGTTGTGGGTGTTGTGTGGGGTGTGTGTTGTGTGTTGTGTGTGCGCCACGTGTGACTGAGCTTGCATAAAGAACAAATGAATAAACTTAAAGATATATGTTTTCATATTGAATTTTAAAAGCGCCAAAAACCAAAAAAATTTATTAAAAAGGGAGAAACAAGAAGGAAAACCCCTCTTTGACATACAGGAGAGAGAGAGGGGAGAGGGAGAAGAGGAGGAGGAGAGAGTGGAGAGAGGGAGAGGAGAGGGGGAAGAGGGAGAAAAGGGAAGGAGGAAAAAGAGAGGAAAAAAGGAATGAGGAGAGAGAGAGGGAGAGAGGAAAGAGGAGGAGAGGAGAGAGAGAGAGAGAGAGGAGGAGAGAGAAAAGGGGGGAGATGGAAGAGAGAGAGAGAGAGAGAGAAAAATTGTTTTTTTTAAAAAAGTTTTAAACCCTAAATGTCAAATTTTGGTTTCCTTTCAAAAAACAGTTGTGTGCATGGTGCGTATGTGCGTAGTGCATGCGTGTGAGAGAGAGAGTAATGAGAGGGAAAGAGGGAGAGAGAAGAAGGGGGAGAGAGAGAGAGGAGGAGAGAGGAGAGGAGAGAGAGAGAGAGAGAGAGAGGAGGAGAGTATTTTTGAATTCTTCCTCTTTTTTCATCGTCGTTTGCCTCATTTTACTTTTTTAATTTAAAGGAATTTAAACACACCCCCAACACCACACACACACAACACAACACACACAACACACAAACACACACACCCCACCCCCTTTTTTTAAGCCATACTTAATCTTTGTAAAATAAAGAATCAAAATCGTTGTCATTCCCATTTCATTGTCATTGACGTTGTCACTGGTTGACCCACAAAAACCAAAACCGTAAAACTGGCATCAGATGAATCACAAAATTGGCTTGTCCCGCAGATATGATTGTTTCACAACGTTAAATTATCCCAGACATTTTATTTTTACATTTTTTCCCGAGGTGTGTGTGTGTGTTTTGGGTGGTGTGTGGTGTGTGTGTGGTTGTGGTGTGTGTTTTGTGGTGTGTTTGTGTGTGGTTGTGTGTTCCTAAAACATTACACAATGTTTTGTTTTAGAGTTTGTTTTTATCCCGTTTTCGTTACGGTGAGTAATGAGTTAATTGACAGTAAAAAAGCTTTGTCACCTTTTTAAAATTACTTATGCCACAATGTGATGACATATTCTTTCTTTTGCATTTTATTTAACAACATAGGTGATGTTATTACCCCTTTTTTAAAAATGAGATGCTGTTTTTGTTGTGAATCCTGTCAGGTCTAAAATTGGATTTCTGTGCGAGTTAAAATACCCCCTTGGGGAAAGGGGGGTTGTAGTTATGGGGGAGGGGGGGGGGGAAAAGGGGGCCCGAGAGATGGAGGGGAGGGGGAGGCGGGGGGCAAAAGGTTACGTTCCCCTTTTATAATGCTCCGCGCGCTCGCGCACCGCGCAATAACACACACACGCACGCCACGCCGAACGCAACGCCGCACGCACGCACGCACGCAGCACGCACGCACGACGCAGCCCCCACACACACCACCCACCCCACACACCCCCCAACACCACACACCACACACACGGGTGGGCCAGGCACGCATGCAAGAGGCAGAATGAAAAAACCACCCCTGTATTTACACACTGACACAGCAAAACCACAATTCATAAATGCATGCTCGGGTACACACATACGTCACACAACCGCGCTCGCGCACACAGCATGCACAACACACACACACACAACACACACCCCCACCCCACACACAACACACACACACACCACACAGGGCGCGCGCGTGCGCTCTTCTCTCTCTCCTCTCTCTCTCTCTCTCTTTTTCTCTCTCTTCTCTCTCTCTCTCTCTCTCTCTTCAACACAACACAAACCAACACCCCACACACACCACACCACCAAGCGGCGCGCGCGAGCGCACGACGCCGCACACTCGCAGGACGAGCACGCCCACACCACACACACACAACAGCACACACCAACACAACAACACAAAACCACACACAAAAACACGCGCGCGCGCGGCGCGCGCGCGACGCAGCACGCCGCACGCCGACGTACGCAGCACCCGCAGTGGGGGAATTTTTATCATAATTTGCCAACTGTATTTTTTTTTTTTTTTGTATTTTTAAATTTGGGGGTTCCCCATTGTTAACGCACTAGTACAGCGGCCTTGTCAGAACAAGTTTAAATGGTTGTTACAAATCTTTTTTGTAATTTCTTCCCTTGTGAGCCTGTTCTGCTTTTCATCTAGAAGTTTATATGCTTTGTTCTCATATGTTTGATGACTGAAGAAAAAAGGGATTCTGTTCTTCATGAAAGTGGCATTTATTGTTTTATTGGATATGTGTTTTTAAAGATCTGCTCATAATAAAAGTGTTTCACTATTCAGTCTGGTTTTTGGGTTTTGGGTAATTTTTAGTTTTTTTAGTTATTTTGGTCGAGGTCTCTTTACACTTACAATTAATTCGCAAACAATGACACTGTGGAAAAATTCTCTCGATTGTCATAGACCAATTGCGCGTGAATTTGTCTTGCGATCAGTTTTATTTTTCACTTACGTCCAGTCATAGACATGCCAAAGAAAGACAGAAAACGTTTAGAAAACAGATAAGTTCGGTGATGATTCGCGCACGCATATCACCTTAATTGTATCAGACTGAATACAGATCGTCAGTTTATGAACATGGAAGGAGGCGCAACAAAACTGAATGGGTCAACAGCGTTTAACCACTCACGAACTGTCACACAGAACTCTCATTGTCAAATAAATGTCTGAAGTCGTGGTCAGTGATATGGACTACTTACCCTGGGACAATGCTGATAATATCGTGAGCGCAGAGGTAGAAGCACTCACGCACACTATAAAAGACACCATGTTGTATTGCTGTTTCTGATTGGTGGGCCTGGAAACGTCATCAACATGGCAGTGTTTTATAAACAGGGTTTCAAAGATCGTGTCAATCTGTGTCTCTTTGCATTATCTTTGGCTGACGAACTATATCTAATTGTGGCAATGTGTCATCATGCTGGTCAAGTTTATTTGCACTTCATGACGAAAGAAAAATACGGCTATTTGCTTACCTTTATAACCAACAACCATTTAACTGGACTACTCGGTTTTCTCTATGTTTCTCAAGTTCTGACTGCTATTATAGCCAGTGAAAGATGTTACTGTGTTCTTCGACCACTCAAATTTCGATCTTTGATGCGCAACAGAACGATGATGGCAATTATTATTGTTGTCTATGTATTGATTGTAGGTTGTATTTTATAGCGACATTCCGATTTTATATGGGATGTATACATAATCCCCAATCTGGGTTAACAGAAAAGGCTCTTGTTATCGGAGAGTTTTATCAGAAACACAAGGAACTAGTAGATTATGTGGATGGGTTCTTTTTCGGTGCTAGTCTACCAGGGGTTGTGATGATTGTGACGGTAAACGGCAACTGTAACTACCACATTGAAACTTCGTCAGAATTGTGGCATGGCGAACAGGAACATCCTCCTCCATCTCTGCCCGTGAAGTGGCCCTTACCAAGGTGTTGGTTGGTACTTCCATCCTGTTTATTGTCTGTTACTTTCCTTTCGCTATGGCTAGAATCTCTTGGCTGTTTTTGCCAGAATGAATGCCGGCCGACGGAACCAAAATTTCTACCTGACTTCTTTATGGATCAATGAAATGTTGACCTACATCAACTCCAGCTTTAACATTTTCATATACTACATCATGGGATCTCGTTTTAGAGAAACGTTTTTATCGTTATTACGAAATTTAAAACCAGAGAGAAAGAAACATTTTGATTGTGAGCAGTGATCACACTTCATGAAGCTGCACTAGAAAAGGAATTAATATTTCATATGACTTTCATTGACACGCCAGTACGCTGTTTGAGTCAAATCTGCAAATGTTGGATTATTTTTGATCGGTTTCTTATGGTTTGTGTCTGACAACACTAAATCGTGTAGAAAAATCTATTTTCTTGAGCCATTATGTTCTGTAGCGTAAAGATGTTTCAACTCTTTGTGGTGCGTGCATAGGCAAGTCGTGTCAACTCTTTTGTAGTCACACATGAACAAGAAAAACTAACCTGATGAATACCTGGGTGGAGGATCCCTTTAAGACACTAATGCTGATGAATAGGTCATGGATCTATGGCAAAAGAATCTGACGCCAATCAGAGATACATGATTTATAAAAGTAGACACATAATTTTTCTCATTAATTCTCACGTTCTTAATAGCAAGAGGTTTGCATATATATATACAGCAGTCCTTTTTTAAATACATACTTGTTACTATTTGCAAGGAAAATTAGGAACTGAAATAGACGGACATGTGATTTAATGGATGATGATGACATAAATGATGATGATGATGATGATGATGATGATGATGATGATGATGATGATGATGATGATGATGATGATTATGACGATAGCTGAAATATATGATTGAGTTCTTAGGATATTAGACAAGAATAATACCTCTGTTTCTGCATGGTATCTACACACTATATGTGACTTCTACCCCACATGCCGTTTTTGCAAAGATTAAGGTATGGCCCTATGATGCAAAATTTCATCGTTCAAAACGAATTAAAAGATGTTTTCAACCAGACGATAGATGAGTTCGTTTGGATAATGTTCTAACGATACGACGGATTGAATATACCTTGAAAGAATTTTTTTTTAAAAACCCACGTCGTTCAGTTGTTTGTTTTTTTTTCTATGACGCTGATAGTCCAACCTGTTCCCTGGCCACTTTCGACTTTCTCAAACTATTGTCAAACATACATTGGTATTACATTGTGTATAACAAATCATTCATTCATATGTCTTTCTGTTTTGTTAATTTAGATGTTAAAGCATCTGTATCAGTTTTAAAAGGTGACTGAAGGGTAGATTAGAGATCCCTAGAGTTGCGCACAATTCACTGTCATATTTATCCATGGTGGCCTGTGCCACTGCACATAATAAATGAAGTCATATTTTGAGGACATTTAATGATCTTTTGATACAAACAAGTAAACTCTTCCGATCGTTTGCCATCACCCAATGTCTGTAAGTCCACACCGTTAAGGAGCAACGACAGAGTTTCCTCCTAATGCCAGTAGCACGCTGAAGACACATATCGCTCCCTTGTCAGCACAATAGGCAACATTATTCAAGGAATGTGTGAGGACAAACAAGATGAGAGATGGATGCCAAGCTTGCAGACAGACATCACCAGTTCCATCAGCTTTCCAACATAATAGTACTGTTCGTGCACATTAGCGCGTTTAGTGGTTCTGAATGTAAGTATATTGAAATTGCCAGGATTAATTTCACTACAAACACTCATATGGTTCTTTAAATCAGAAACAATACTACAAGCCGTGACATTGTCATCTGCAACCTCACGAACACAGATGTTGACAAGGTCTGGTACCAGGTGGACGTCACATTTCGTGTTTTCATTCTCTACATTGTCAAATAAAAAAAGGATAAATTACCTCTTGTTCCTTCCTTGTTCAATCTTCGGCGAACAAACAAATTATATTGACTCATTACTTGAACTTAAAATCTCATTGCTATGTACATGGTTTATATTGCTCTATGAATGTTGCCATTTCTTCAATGATGTCGTGATACGGAAAAAAGAGGAAAAGTAAAGATAGTGGATGAACAAATGAACTGAGCAAGCAAGTTATAAAACAGAGATATTACGTTTTGACCCAGTGACCGTCCTCAGGCAGGAGAAACAACATTCAAGACATTAGGAACATCCGACAAATAGTCACCTAACTTTCCGATCTCCTTGGTAAGTATTGTCTTTGGTGACCAAGTAATTATGCGGAATTCGAGTAAGGAGAAATGGGAACGTGAGGGGTTGAAAATGTATGACTTAAGATACCAACGACGACAACAGCGATAATAACGATACTAACAAAAAATAATAAGATTAATACTAATACTAATACTAATGATACTACTACTACTACTACTACTACTACTACTACTACTACTACTACTACTACTAACAACAACAACAACAACAATAATAATAATAATAATAATAATAATAATAATAATAATAATAATAATAATAATAATAATAATAATAATAATAATGTTAATAATAATAATAATAATAATATGCCCTGACTTACGTACAGCCAGTACTCATTGGCGCATTTGCAGGCTGGGTGTTCTTGGGAGCTTTTCGGAGTGCATCCAGTGTCTGCAGAGGGCCCTCTTCTCTCTCTCTCTCTCTCTCTCTCTCTCTCTCTCTCTCCTCTCTCTCTCTCTTCTCTCTCTCTCTCTCTCTCTCTCTCTCTCTCTCTCTCTCTCTCTCTCTCTCCTGATTGAGGATTGCGACTTGTTTAGCAGCAATGGAAGGCTCAATCTCCATCAATCCCTTTCGAGCCAGTCTTCATTCTTCCTCACTCCATTCCCAAAGGTGTCTGAGGCAAATTGGCAGGTGGCAGCGCAGATGTGGTTCCACCATCTTGAAGCGTTCTCTGTCGGGCTGTTCTCAAGGGCCTTGGGCACTGACGTCATGGCTGTGTTGAATCGAGGACGTCCCTGCTGCTTGGAACGGTGGATTCGCTCGGCCGAAGATGCACCTTGCAACGGCCAGTGAGTGGTCAGTGTTGCAGTGAGCACTGTGGTAACTGCGGGTGACAAGCACATGGTTGAGCAAGGATCTTTGGGTGACCACGAAATCCAGCTGATGCCAGTGCCTGGATCTGCGGTGCCTCCAGGACACTCTGGGGTGTGGTTTTAGTGGGGAAAGTGCTCCTAATACAGAGGTCGTGGTAGGAGCAAAACGCAAGTAGTCTCGGTCTATTCTCACTGAGCTTGCCGATGCTGAAGCAGCCTATGCTGTGGGGCCAGGAGCTGTGGTCTGCACCAATCCGGACACTGAAGTCCCCGTGCAAGAACAGGTGTTCTTTTGCAGGTGCCTCTCTGATCTTGGATTCCAGCTCTTCATAGAAGTCATCCTGAAACTCAGCTGTAGAGCAGAGTGTGGGGGCGTAGATGCTAAGGATGTTTGTTGGTCCAAAAGAGGTTGTAAGCTGGAGAGAGAGGATTCGCGCTGTTCATTTGGAAGGTGGTTCAGCTGAGGTTGGGTGAGAGTGTCGCACTGCTAAACCGACGCCTTACAGTCGGTGCTCCTCTGGCTTCAGTCCTTGCCAAAAGAACGTGTATTCCATCTCCCTGAGGCTACCATTGGAGGGGTGCGTAGTCTCTTGCAGCGCAGCGAAGTCAATGTTGAATCTCTTCAGCTAGCTGTCGATGATGACTGTTTTCCTGGCATTTTCAGCTTGTTGGAGATCGTCAAAAGGCCAGGCCTTTTAATTCACAAATGCAATATAGAATTGGCAATATCTATACAAGCTATGTCCTTGTTGTTAATTGCTTTATGCGGTTGTTGTATTTTAAATCGCTTTGCCTTCATTTGTTTATTTCACTGTTGATCTCAGCACTTGCTTCCTGGTGGTGGTGGTTGAGAGAGAGAGAGAGAGAGAAAGAGAGAGAGAGAGAGAGAGAGAGAGAGAGAGAGAGAGAGAGAGAGAGAGAGAGAGAGAGAGAGAGAGAGAGAGATGAGAGAGAGAGAGAGAGAGAGGAGATGATGATGATAATGATGATGATGATGATGATGATGATGATGATGATGATGATGATGATGATGATGATGATAATTTTATTTCCTGGCGTAACAGATAGCAAACACATGATTTTTTTTTCATCCGGCCCATGCCCCGTTAAGGACTAAGTTGGTACTAGCGACTAAGACCTACAAAACTTTTTAAAAAAACACACATATCTTCATAGCATAAAAAGTTCATCCATTAACAGTTAAAGCGTTAGATGACTTATAAGGAAAGAAGCGACGATAACCCCACAAACAAGAAATAAAGAAATTGATTACCAAAGAAGAAAAGAATGGCACACACGATATGGATAGCGATCCTCCTATCGAAGGGCCAGATGAGAGAGAGAGAGAGAGAGGAGAAGGGAGAGAGAGAGAGGAGAGGATGAGAGAGAGAGGAGAGAGAGACGAGAGATATGGAGATGAGAGAGAGTGAGGCGAGAGAGACAGACGTGAGAGTTACATTCCTTTTGTTAAAAAAATAGCATACAACAAACTTGTCTAAGGTATAATTAGACAATTACATTGCATATTAAA
Source organism: Conus ventricosus (assembly GCA_018398815.1). Lineage (NCBI taxonomy): Eukaryota > Metazoa > Mollusca > Gastropoda > Neogastropoda > Conidae > Conus > Conus ventricosus. Next base: position 9,339 of record JAFLJL010004431.1, read on the forward strand.
ACAACATTCGAGGGTTGACTGCTAGAACTTCGTAACGTGAATTTTGCACTTTAGAAGAAAAACACAAAATGAGAAAGTTTAAGCAGCTTTATTAAAAATTATGTTTCTTATGGCGGAATGCTTTGCAATGTCACTATGTTCAACGTAAACTATGGTGTAAAGGTGATGTAAATATTGTAAAGGAACTTTTAAACCCCCCAATGCCTACATTCATTTTTTATGTAATGTGTAGTACAACTGAAAATAAGCAATTTCAGCAGCATTTTTTTGACCCACTGTTCTGTCCTTGTTTGTACTGCTAGAAGTTAGTAAAACTGTTTCTGAGATGGTAGCCCACCCGTGAGTGTACAGGGCGGGTGCACTAGTGCTGTAGAAGTACTCAATTGATTGGCTGAATTCTAGCTCGCATATTCCCCCTATTGCTGGCAATCCTGGGAAGCTTCAGTCTTGATCCCAAAAATAATTACCTTTTTCTAGCAGGTTCTCTTATGGCATGGGTCACATCAAATACTGACAAAAAATCTCAACTCGAATTAAGAAGTTTTATTAAGCTTCCTTCGGAGATCAAATGGAGTGTTTCTAGAGATAAAAACTATGGGCATTTGCCACTTACATTAAGTCTTTTTAGTTAAAAATATTCCTTCAACTTGTGATAGACAGAAAGGACATGGAAAACAAAAGTAAGTGTGCCTTTCCATGAGGAGTAACATTGATCAATGAAACATTGAAATAAAAACTATGTACAAAATACTAAGAAAAGAACAACAAATGTTACATACAACTATTCTTTCTGTTCTTTTCGCCGCATGACGAAGAATATTTTGTTGAGAATAGCCACTCAAGATTATGTTATACCACAGTGACAATCCACAGTACACTCCACGAATCTCACAAATGCCATTCACATTAAGCACTGTCAGTTTCAGCTTTCCTTTCATGAATAATCTAAATCAGTTCTAGCACAGACACTGTTTGTGGTAATCATTGTTCTCAAGTCAAGTAGTTCTAGCACAGCCACAATGTTTGTGATAATCATTGTTCTCGCAGTAATCAGTAACGGACTGCTAACACACACAACCCCCTCCCCATCCCAACCCTCCCCAAACAGATTTGCAGCAAATTCTAGACTGTTCCTCCCCCACTGTCACAGTCGTTCACATTCAGCTCCTCCAGGACGGGGTCTCCTGGTTGGCCAAGGCGGCTCGGCAGGTTGTTGAGAAGGGGTGGAGCTCTCTGGGAATCACAAATGAGCGCACGGGAAAGCAGTCTCGCTTCTTGGCTCTGTAATGGGCAGCTTGCCCTGGAAACGGAGGCTGATGATCTGGCCAGAGATGGGTGCCTACTCCTTGAGAGGGTGTTGAGAGACAGAGCTGGTGGTAATCCACTGTCATCCAAAGTGTGACTTGATGTTCATTGTGTCTGGCCTTTGCTGGAAGTGGATCAACGCATTTCAGCCAGCTCACTCGGCTTGTTGTGCCAGTCCACCTTGGTGTTGCGATGACCTTGTTGATGCCAGGTGCTTGTAGTCAAGGGATCTGGAATGAACGAATGGCGGACGACAGTGTAGGGGTTGTGCGCCTCGCCTTGCGGAAAATATGTCCCAGCCACTGGAGTGTATAAGGCTTGCTTTTTGTGCGACGAATGCAATTGCTGAGTGCTGAATCGCATTCCTTCCTGCGTATGGCGGTCGCCAGGTACTTGTGGTGACTGAAGTGATATTGTGAAACTTGCTCGAGGGCGTACAGGATGGCTCACTGTAAGTACTGATTGCGAATTTTTGTCCTCCACAGCATTCGGAATAGAACAACACCTCTTCTCACTGTCACTCGGAAGTAGAGAGAAGGAAGAGCCAATTTCACTGAGCCCTTCTTTACATTTGTATCATCCAAACATAGCAGGTTGCCTTTTCCATCTGCCAGAGAATACACCGTGAAAGTGTACACAGAGAGCTTGCGCTTGTAGTACAATGGACTATCAAGGCCGCATGGGGTTGGTAGAAACAGCCTGAAGGTCAAGAGTAACAACATGGATTGACGAATCTTTGTTGGCCTGCTCCTTTGTCTTTTGCCTTATCCTCTCTTGCTCTATGTTTCAATCTGGGTGTGCCTATGGTATTCCTTTTCTTCCTCATCTCTTCTGTTACGCCTTCTTTGAGTTTTGCTGCATAGTTCACACCACTTTGTGAGGCAATGATCTTTTTTGGTTTGTGGAACGATAAGTTGAAATCCGAACTGAATACATCTCTTGTATTTACGACAGGACCTGGAGGGTTTCCCTCAGCCTGGCATTTCTCCTTGTAATGATGGTACATCTTGCGTGGACGGTGAGAGCAGAGCAAGCGTACTGTCACATGGTGTCCTTTTTGTGTAGTGCACTCTTAACACAGGGAAGGATCGGATTTGTGCTATCGTACGTCTTTCAACGCAGCTGTCGGGGGGTCCTGTTGTGAGCTGGTGTTTTCCCCGTCCATCACCTCCTGTAAAAGGTGCCCATGTCCGCTGTTGGCCATGGCATGATTGACATAGCCCTCTCCAACATCAGGGTCGCAAGAAAAAACTTCTTGCACCCTGGCCTGCTGCCATTGATGGTGAGTGATAGGATCTGGGCTACGGATGGGTTTTCTGGTAATGGACTCTTGTCGTTGCCGAGTATGGTCTTGCTCTCATGTTCAGTGAATTTGAGCATACAAACTGCTTTTGTCTGTCATAGGATGGCAAGGCATAGAAAATGTCGAAAATTGATGGCGATCATCATTTTCCATTTTATTACAATCAAACCTGCATTTGGTGCAGTCAGCAGAGGCGTATTTCCTTTTGCTGAATGGTTTTTCTGACTGGCTACATGTTCTTACCTTGCACTCTCAGAGCCTTTCTAACGTTCTTTTTCTCACGTTTGTGGGTTGGCAGTACGTTTCCTTGACAGTTTCTTTTTTGTTGGGGTGTTGTAGAGCCCGGCTTTATTGGGGGAATTGCTGTGAGGAAAGACCCTGAGATGCATGGTTGCTGATGTGTCAGGGAAGGTGTCATTCTGTGTCACTCCGCTTGGAGTCTAGCTGGATGCACTCTGTGCGGCTGCGGAATGAACATGCAGGCATCGTTTAGTGGTGGAGGGTCGCATTGAAACAGGGCAAGACTGATATTTGGATTTGTCAAATCTCCTGCGTTTATCGGCTCCACATTGAGATTTGACCCCCGTTGTGAGATATCCACATGCCTGTTGGTCCATTCTGCCAGGACCAGTGGCAAGAGATCAGCAACGCTTGTGGACCATCTGCCTTCTGTCCGGAGGTCCTCGATGGCATCGATGTAAGCAGTGTTGTCATGTCACGCGCTCAGCCCCAGAAAAATCGGCATGAACAGCTGCCTCTCTGTCAGGAGATCACACAGTCTTGGCCGTAGTTCAATGGCTGTCACGCCTTGATGTGTGTCACTGCAGCTTCAAATAAAGCAATTGCATCAGCTTTGGATCGGAACGCGACTTATCCATTTGATCCAAGGTTGTTGTCAAGTGAAGGTTTGGTGGCCAATGTCTCTTTTTGACGCTTTTTAGGCCTCTTCAAGCTGCACGTTTTGCTGCATCAAGTGCATTGTCAGCTGATTGTTTCGTTATTTATAAGCGGCTCATTCATCACTTGAACAGTCGTACTTTATTTTAGTTGAGAGCAGACCAATGGGCTCGTCCTCAGAGAACAGGTATTTTACAAATCCTGGCTCACTTGGCTACTCCTCAAGTTTTGGGCGAAAGTGTGCCTATAAGCCGCCATTTCTGTTCTCTGACAGTAAGATTCATAAAATCCGCACACTTATTATGACTAATTTTACCTACATAACTTTGTACCAAAGACAGCAGACACGAGGCGGGGGTTACAGAGACCCGCCCTAGGCTTGAATCTGATCGCTTATTTACGGTGGCGCAGACAAGCGACCTTCGTTCACACAGCGAACGGCCCCTCCTGGTTACAAACTTGCGACCAAAAAAATAATAGAAAGCACACTCGCGGCGCGATACTGGCACACGACGGCTGTTAATGCTCTCAGCGGGCCGTAATTGTTCTCCCTTTAATAGTTTTTTATTCGTAGTTCTCTGAGAGAAGAATTAAATTGTTAATATCTATATTTTATATTAATATGCTAAGTATTTATTATAATATTGAACAAACTAGTACTAAGAGTAATGTAAGTACAGTTTGTTGTTTGACTGTCTTTAAAAATATTTACTTAAATAAAAAAAACTTTATCAACATTTACACTGGTCACCATAGAATTGTGAAAGCTTTAAATGTGTTGGGATTTATATATACTGTTGCTCTAATGTTAATGTATGAGTTGTGTACTTTTTAGCAGCAAGAGGGCTTGCCAAAAACCACAGCAGCGACTAGGTTAAACTTCCTTGTAAGAACGCTTGACCTGCAAAGCACAGCAGCGAACTAGGTCATCGTTCCTTTTGTAAATAACGCTAACTGCAAAGGCAGGCAGCAGTAAACTAGGTTCAACGTTCATAGTAAGAACGTTTGACTGTAAAGCGCTGCAGTAAACACTTTCGACCAGTTGACTTTAAAAGCGGCATATATTAGTCTGGACAAGTAAGACTTCACTAACAAAAATAACGACCCTACAAACAAACATATTGTGTTGGATTATCGTTTTCACACTAATTAACTAAAGTATTCAGACTATTTCAGTTTTTGTTTAATCTTATGTTTTTCACGGTCGTTTCAATAACATCATTTCACGCAAACATTCTTCAAATGAGTCTTTGTCTTCATGTGAAATAAAATACAGTCTTTAACTGTCTCTAAAGTCTTTAAAACTGAGTTATATTTTTGACATAAAATCACACACTTATTCCAGCATGTCTTCATGAAAGCCAGTTTTGACAAGTATTTCTTTTTTTAACTTTGTTCTCTTCTGCCGAACAGTCTTCTATTAATAAATAGTGTCTGGTTCTTCAAACAGTCTATAAAACTGTTTAAACACTCACTCAGTTTATTGCTAGGTCAACTAAATATATGCCATCATCTGTCCATATAAACCTTCTATCATGATATGCCTTTGTTCCATTTAGTGTTGGGCAGAAAATCACAATATGATCAACATTATAGCGATAAACTGTTTGTAATAGGTCTAGGTACAAATATTGTTTTTCCACAACCAGTTGCCCACAAATCAATGAGCAATGAGGAGTTTTTGTCATAAAGTTTAACTGCTCCATGGTTTTATAGCAGAATTTAATCTAATTCAGTTATTATGTTTATCATACTCTCTGTCAAAACTTGTTCAGTATAATAAAACCCTATAAGACCTAAATGTGTAAGATTAATCCAATTCAGTTCTGTAAGATTGTTTCTATTTAAGTCAACAGTGATTTTGTTGCTTGTTGTTATAACCTTAATATCCTCACCATTGTGAAGAACGACGATGGTAACTTTAAGACGTTTAACGCTAAGTTTTGCAGCTAAATTTTAATTTCCTTTTAAAAGGTCTTCCTAAGCCCACAACCCCACCCCTCTTAAATTTTTAAGACAAAAATTTTAAATATTATTGTGAAGTGTCCCTAATTTTCTGCTTGGAAAGAACTGTAATTTTTTGTAGAAGCTTTTTTTAAAAACTGTTTCTTTTCTGGGAGGATGTACTGTTTTTTCCCTAGGGCGTTATTTCAATTTTTTCCGCTTTGTCGTCCGGCAAAAAACAAATTTAAAGGGGGCCAGAGTTAAATGTTTTTCTGAAACTTTTTTGACGGCTAAAAAAGAAAAAGGGTTATAAATTCAAATTTTATGTCCCTTCTAAATATGGTTCCAAGTGCCATTTGGGTCAGGTTTTCGAACTATTTTATATTCTACTGGCCAACTTATTTCCCTCTAATTGCGCATTGTTTTATTTTAGGAAATTTTTTGTTGTCCCCCAAACCTTTTCTTTTTAATTCCCCATCTTTAGGATCAAAACATACAAAGCGCCTATTTCACCTTTTTTGTTAAAAGTCCAAAACGTCTGAAAGGTCTTTTATTTTTTAATTTTTCACCCAAAGGCGTAAGTAACTCCTGTTTTTTCGGGCCCCCGCAACTTTTTTTGTACAATTTATTTTTTTATTTCCAAAACAATGTGTAGGTTATCACTTTTACGATTTCCCTTTTTGTCTTTGACTTTTTAAAAAAAGATCCGACTCCCCCAAAAAAACTAATTTTTAAACTAAAAATTTAGGGAATTGTAAAATTTCATTTCGAAATATGCAGTTTTCCTGAGGGAAAGAGCTCTTAAAACAGTTGGGGGCCTTCCTCTATAAGTTTCATCGTCCCAGCCTCCAAAAATAAGATATGTTAAGAAGATCGAGGGATTTTTTCCCTCAAAAGTTTTTGTTTGGTGTAACCAAAATCTATAATTGTCGCGCAAAGCCTAACATTTTAGCTACTTTATCAAATAGAAACCCCCTTCTTCTTCGGGTTTGAAGAAAAACATTGTTTTTTAGATTTGGGATTGTTAAATTTGAGAGTAATGTCGAAGTTACCCTTGCTTTTTTTAGTGAGCAAACCCGTAAAACCATCGGTTTGTTAAATGGCTAATTTGGCCCCGTTTTTCAACTTTTAGAACCTTATATTTTCCCTTGGCTTTGTTTTATTAAACCATACGACTTTGTAGAATATTTTTGGGGGCGCAACCGTTTTGGTTTTCCCCATTCGTTATCAATGATGTTCTTTTAAAAGAAAAACGGGCTTGAGGTTTTATTGTTACAAAAAATTTTTTAAACAAAAAAAAAAATGGTGCATTCAAATATACTGGTGCAAAATTCTGTTTTGGGGCCCCACACAATCTTAAAAATATAAAAATGTACCTTGACTTCTGTGACTCTCTCTGCGCCTTTCAAGTAAGGTGATACTCCATTGGACAAATATCTTACCCCCCCTTTAAAAAAGATACATCGCAAAAGTGTGGTTTTTTAGGGTTTTTCCCCTCCGGGGGCCCCCGGGGGGGGTTTTATCAATTTAAAACCCCCAGGGGGGTTTTAAATTTCTTTTTGTTTTTTAAAAAATTCAAGGGGGGGGGAAAAATTTTTGGAAAT
>JAFLJL010004432.1:0-22929 GCA_018398815.1 Conus ventricosus
TTTTGAAAAATTTCGGGGGTTTTCAATGCTAAATTTCATTTCCGGGGAACGTTTTTGTTTTTCCACATGCTGCCAAAGAAACAACCTTTTCCCCCTTTTTGGGGGGCAAAACAGCTTGGCATAAAATTTCTCATTTGAAATAGACGGATTAGGCCGCCGTAGCCTAGCAATCATCGGTGTTCATTTTTTATAATTAAAATTTATTTTTATTTTTAAAAAAGAGCCCCAAAAAAAACTGTTGCCAACCTGTAACCTTTTCTGGTTTTGGGGGGAAAAAGTGTGGGATACCAAGCTTGGGAAAAAATTTGTTAAAAAAAAAAACCACAGATTTTTGGAAACTAGACTTGGGGGGTTCAGCAAAGCGATTGCTATTATTCAGCTTCGTTTGCCACGAAAGTTTTTTCTGTTAACGGGAAATAATTCCAGACAGTATAAATATTAAAATAAAAAAAAATTTAAAAAAAATGGCTTCCCCTTTAATGATGTAGGTGGCGCTGGGGGTAATGCGCTTGCTTTTACGGAATAATTACCATTTATAAACACGGGACGAGGGGCAGAGAAAAAAACATAACAAAGCTGTGGAGCAACTAGCAGCGCACAAGAAAACATGAAAAGCTAAATTGAGCAGTTAATTTCATTAACGACAAACTGAAAAAACGGGGACATGCACTTACACATTTAAAGATTTGATCAAGCAAAAAAGAGATTACTTGAAAAGGGCAAACCCGACGAGACTTTGCCCCCCCCAAAAATTTAGTGACTTCTATCAACATCAGAAAAACAAAAGATGCAAAAATCGTGTTTTATTGTCGGGGTATGATTTTGTGTATTTTGTTGCGCAAAAATTGGCTGAAAAAAAAAATAAAAAAAAACTATTATTCGCCAAAAGGATTTGGAAGGGGAATCACAGAAATAAAAAAGCTAAGCAACAGCGGGAGTCATGAACAAACGCAAAAGGGAAAGTTATCTAAACAAGCGATTTGGGAAATTATTTACCCGCACCTAAGAATCAGAGGCCACACTTTTGAAACAATACCGAAAAGACACCCATCAAATGGACTTCTATATTTCCCTCTGATACGATTAGGCGAAAAAATTTAAGTAGCCTCACAGTATTGACATAGCTTCAAGATACAAAGATCGGAACCTTTAACACAAAAGAGTCTTCTGCTGTTGCTGTCTATACAACGATTACCAGCGAGGCCCTTTTAAATTATCCTCGCAGATTCAAGTCGTAGGGGGAAAGAATTTTAAAGCCAAGGAATCAATTTTTTGTTAAAAACATAGGTTCCATTAAAAGAGGCTTTCCAGGATTTCCAGATCACAGGCTTTTTTTGAAAACTTAAAACAAACATTTAGCCGAAAGACTTTTTCTTACCATATCACAGAAGCTTTTTGACTTTTTTCCCCAAAACACAAAAGGGGTTAGAAGACTACCCTCATTTGCGCGAAAAGAATAATGAAAAATTTTTAAAGGGAAAAAACCCAGCAAGCAATCAAAAGAAAAACAACAAATTGCTAAAGACTCCAGTACACCCAGCAAACATTACCGTTTGGTTTGAAAGTAAGGTACCTTTTTTTACCGGGGAAACAGAAGGGGACATCGATCAGGGAAAACCGATCCATTTGGAGTGTTGATAATGAAATAAAAAGAATTGAAAAAAATATCCCCCCTGATTATTTACGAGAAATGACACAAAAAAAAAACCAGCCCCTCAAAGATCTTTTTTGAAAAGAACTGCAATAACCCCACCGACACATTTCCCCCCTTAATTAATTTTACGTAAATTATTGTTTTTAAAAATGAAGCTCAGGACGAAGTGCAGAACGAAACAAGAATGGAAAGGAAGAGACCTTTAAAATGATACGGGAATCATTTGATGCGTGTAAGCATTTGGGGAACATTTTTGAGGATTAACAAGCTCTAAAATCACCAGATCACCACAAAATCAAACCCCCAAATTGGAAAAAAATATCTTGAAATAATAAAAAAAAATTCAAAACGTATAAACAAACTGAGAAAAGTTTTAAAATGAATTGGATAAGCTATGATTTCTTTAATAAAATTTGATGAAAAAAAAACCCCCCCTGTTTTTCGGCCTCCGTGCCCATTGCATATGAAAACCGGATTAACAAAAAAATTTTTTTGTGTTTGTTCTATAAAACTTTTTTGTTACAACATTTTTGACCATTAGATTAGTCGCAGTTTTACGTTGTCATGATGAAAAGTTTATGTAAAAACAATGCTTTTTTGTAGTTGTCATGGATATTTTGACTGCAAAACACTGCGAGTATTCCTTTTGCTTTCTTAATGATTTTCTTGGTCAAAATACTGAAAACTTTTTTTCGCCCTTTTAACCCCCACATACTCCTTGATCCCCTTTTTTCCAATAATTCATTTTCATCTTTCCAAAAACCCTTTTTGTTAGTAATTGAATGCAAAGGCAATCTTTGGGGTAATAAAAGTACTACCACCCGCATGTCCTTTCGCTACTTGGGTTTTCCATGTCTTTATAGATGTCTTCAAGGGTACTATAAAAAAAAACGTCTGTACTGTGAAAGTACTCTGCTGGGAACAAGGGTTTTGAAGTGTCATAAAAAAATTTCTAACATTAAAAGCTTGAAAATTTTCTAAAACAAAAAAACCCAATAAATACAGGCTTTCCCAATTTGCTTTTTTTTTTTCATCAATATGCCAAAAACTGATCATGAAATCTTTAAAGTCCGAAATTTGGTTTTGAAGTATTTAATTGCTTCGTACTCTGGACTAACTGACGTTTTTTGCGCTTGTGCGGATTCTCCATAGTCTTTCCGAAACAGTGTTGTTCTTTAACTTAAAAAAGTCTTTTTCTGAATTGTGGATTTGGTTCTGAGATCATGTTTTTCAGATGTAGGTTTTATGAATGTTCTTGTCAAAAGCAATTATGCGATAACTGCTGTCAACTTTCAAAACCCGTCTTAAATAAAATTGCAGAAAACTGTAAGACAGACAAATTTTTTGCCCCGAAGTTTGGGCACAAGTTTAGGGGGCTCTCTTGGTTCACTTTTGACTTTCTGATAAAGGGGTCTTATGCGGTCATGGAGTTCATGGGGAAATTTTAATCAATTCAAAAAGATCCACGCTGTTGATCAGGCGCCAAAGCCCAACCCTTTTAAAGCCTTTGAATATTTTTTGGGTTGTTTCTGTGACATTTTAAAATTGCGTAAGGAATGATTTCGCCATTGCCCCTCCATACGATTGTTTTCATCAAAACATGAGTAGTTAGACCTTTTACTTGGGTCATAGTCGTCCAATATTTTTTTGTTTGCTTTACAGTAAGATGCGACCCATACAAAACCCCCCCCAACCCGTTTTCAATCACTGAATCATTGGTAAAACTGACAATAAATCAATCTGTACTCCAGTAAACTTTTTAAAAAACATCCCAACTCATCCCGGGCGCAGAAATGTAATGGGGGATCCACTATAATGTTTCATGCGGTCTTTCTATAATTTTCAAAAATAACCCCCCAAAAACAGACATCCCCACAAGTAGGGGTCAGATAGTCCCCCCACGTTTTTCAACTAACTTTTTCCAACATCTCGAGCATGTTGGTTTTAAACAAATCACTGATGTCCTTTCCTCTAAGACAAAAAAACGCCCCTTTAGGAGGAAGTGAGTCTTTTGTCAAAAAATTTGCCAACTGTTTATGTACTCAAAGGGTAAACGCCCTTTTTAACAAGATTGGGGAAAAATATTCTTCCGTTATTGGGCAGGTACTTTAAAGGAACATAGCCAGTGACTCTAATGATTCCCCATCATGTGCTGCATAGAGGTCATAAAAAAGACATGTTATTTAAAGTGAAACACATGTACTTTTCTTTGACTTGTGCAATGCATGCCTACCCTGAAGGCGTCATCTATGCCTTTCCATTATAAGGGTGAGAGTCGTAACCTCGCAAGTTATGAAAGAATACATGCAGCTTTTCCTCCATGTCTTTGTTTCACAAACTTTAGTTTTGAAGATTGCAGTTTTATGCGCTGCTCCTCTGAACTTTCCGCTAATGTGATACATGGTCCTCTACTGTCGGATTCTCTGCGTCGGATGAGAGCCAAAACCGCAAATCCAACAGTGAGTGGCCTGAGTCATACTGTTGTTGGTCTTCATGCGTCATTAAATTTCAGATAAATTCAGATTATTAGAACAATCATTACGCACTTGCTGCATTCGCTGTAAAAATCTCTAGCCGCATTTTGGTCCTCTATATAGATTCTGGCTTTGATGAGCGCCATCCGACCTGAACAATAATGAAAGCAAAATGAACAAATCTGATGATTACTCATAAGACTGTTTTCGAAGTTTTTGTGCGCTGGCCCTTCATAAGTAAACAATAAGCGACTCGAAATTCTGCCGTAAAACTACGTATGGAGAATTTTGCAGTCGTTTCCAGTTCTTAAACTAACTTTAATTCCGTGGGTGTAATTAGTTCTGTAATACCGTCTACAGAACTTTTAACAATAGTTTTATATGTTCACGCGCGCTTTACCAGATGGAAACTTGTTAAACATTTTCTGCAGAATTCTTGTTATGTTAGTGTTTTCTTTTTTGAGTATGCGCCAATAATCTACTCATTGTTCGTATTAATGTGTAATGTGGTAGCCCCGCTGGTGAAAGCAACACAGCAAGTCACCATTGATTTTTTGTCTGGCTCGCACAATCGTTCGACTGTTTTTCTTGGACACTTTAATCGTTTGTAGATTTGTTTCCCTCATCCCATGTGAAGACATTAACAGTTTATGGTTGTTTTGTTCTTCAAACTGATCAATTAGGTCTACAACACACAGGAAAGGACACCCCACTAAAGTTAAAGATCCATTGATGTAAGGGTGATAGTTATACACTCTCCACTCTCTGCGTTTTTACGGGCCGTAATGCAGCATTGCAAGAACATCCACATAAAACCTTTGTTTCCAGAATTCTTTATGTTTAGAACTGCTCTTATTGCGACTAATGCATGGGGCAGTGGAATGTAAGACCTGCATACAATCGGCTCATACATAGCCTGTTTTAATCCTGATCTCTAAGAACTTCGCCCTCCTGACCAGCCCAGAGCTCTCATTTTGGCTTCTTCAGAGAGCGGCCACATCAAAACTGTGTAAGCAAGATGGTCCCCAACCAGGTGTTAAGTCATTATTACAAAAATAACCTGTTTGTTTAGTTGAACCCAGGACTTCTAGATTTTTCTTCATTTATTGTTCAACCCATTACATAGTCGATTAAAACAGCCAACATTACCTTTAACTTGTGGGTCATTGTTAGTTAACCCCGAACTTGAAATAGCATGAGCAACACTTGCCCGAACTCGTGCGATCAATAACTTCTAAATCAATATCATTCCAGCGCTCTTGATAAATCCTTTCTGCATTTGCATCAAAGAATTCGTCTGGTCCTTCATATAATTTATCCATGCTGAGCTTTCTTTTCTAACTCAAAATATTTTATTTAAATCAAAAAAATAATTAATCAATTCAATATCAACGTCTTTTTGTGTTTAACCATAATCTAAACTAAAGTATAAACACCCTTTGGCGTTGTTAATGTAGCTTGTTTAGAACAGAGTTTAATGTTTCGTTGACATTTTTAAGCATTCCTTTTTTATACGGCTCGCGTCATGGCTGTTGAGAAAAACTTGCCCTCGCCTTTTTTTTGAAGATCAAACTTTAGGTCTTTTGTAGTCGTCAAAATCGGCCTGTAGACCGACTAAATTCTTCACATCCGTGATGTTTGATCAGCTATGCTTATATGTGAAAATCACTTAAAGGAACTACGGTTTTAGCTGTTTATAAGTTGAACCATAGCTGTGTGCTTTTGGAGTTTTAGTTTTTCTTTTTTGCTAGCACACCTACGCTAATGAACATAGGCCAAAGAGCTAAAAGACAAACCGCCTAGAGGTAAATCTGCGGGCGCACTACGCTGTAGCAAGAGACCTACGCTCGTTCCTGCTGATAGAGCACTAATTTCGATGGTCCATATTAACTATTAACAGCATTAAAGGCAGCAGAATACCTACGTTTGTTTTGCTGTATTTTGAAAGGTCCTGCTCTAGTTTTTGTTGCATTTGTGTAAAGTTTTGTTAATCGAAGAAGGTTTTAATGCCGGGGGCTATCTCTTCTCTCGGCGACTCCTGGCGCTGTAGTACATTAGGATAAACCTAAAACATGCATTTTCAAATGAAAAAATAATTAGTATTTTATATCTTTTAATCTTTATCTTGAAATTCAGCTGTGTGCGCATCATAAATTAAAAACCAAAATGTCATTAACGCGTTATATTCGTCATCTTTTTCTTGTCAATTTGAATGTTTTATACGTCCTCTAACAGTTCTCACCACTTTCCATGCAACTGATATCCTCTGTCGATCTTAGGTCAATCCATAAACCGTATTTTGTTGTTAAATAATCATCAAGCCTAACATTGTGAAGGTGTAGATCTAGACACAAGGTCTACTGTTGGATTTCTACACCTCCCCCTCCAAAACAATTTCTTATTTCGTCAAAAATGGTGATAAGGTTTTAAGCCCGCTAGCGTAGATTTGGTTAGGGCATACCCTCAATCGAACATTGGGTACTTTCGTATTTTAGATTAATAAACTTTTCACTTCCTCTATTTGCATGGTTCTCTTATCAATCTTCACACAGCAATCAAAAACCTTTAAAGGCGATCGTTCTTTGGGCCGCGGGCACTAAAACTAAAATTCCATATAGTGTCCTGCCTGCTTCTGGATATCATTGTATGATGAATCACTCTTATCGAAATATATTGCTAATTATTGACTGATAATTGTTGCTCAATCAGCCTCGTAAGTAAGGGTTTGCTAACTAACGTCAAACTCTAACGCGATGTCAGAAATGCTACTTTGCTTCGGTGTCTGTGATCTGATAACACGTTTGTTATTCATTAAAAGTTAGTTTCATATGACAATCTGTCTTTAATGCTCCCTGAAAGTATGGCGCATGCGCACTTAACAACTCACAAATCCCAAGGGGATGGAAAAGCGATATCCATACGCATAACTTACCGCTACATACTTTTGCCGTTCATTAGCATCTTCCAGCGCCTATTCTGATGTTTTAGTGCTTCATTAATTTCGATTCCTTGAAACGCAAGATCAGCCCTTACATTCCCGGTTAGCCATAGATCCAAATAGGTTAAAAATATGTTGCCATTGTGTAAAGAAAATATTTCTTGCCTCCTCAAGATTTATAGAAATTTCTTAACGATTGCCCTCCGCAGATTCTGGAACAACTGTCCTGTTGGGGTCTGTTATGCTGATTCGAGTTTCTAATTTAAAAGTAAGTTGTGCAGAGCTTGGCACAAACACTTCATCTGCTCCTAGGCTGGAAATTTGACAGTAAGACTTTGATCTGCAATCAATAGTAGATGGAATCAATTGGAACAGTAATAATTACGTTTATTTTCCCTTCAACGCCAAAGGGCTCTATCAGTCATCTATGGCGTGTCAAAGATCGAGCCATAATGTTTGTGACATTTTTATTTATAAAACAAAATAAAAAGTTATTATTAAAGAAACATGCAGGCATTGAAGGTGAAAGATAGAATATGATGTTATTGATATCTGGAGCCGACATGAGTGAAACGCTCCTTTGATACAACCATCGCACGTCCATTGCTGAATGAATTAGCATGAAAGAGCGTAAATTAACCAAAGTAAGGCCCAGAATCATTTTACAAAATTTTAGGCCTAGAACCTCCCATGTTTATAGACCTTAATTTGAAGACAAGATGGTGGCCATTTGTATGTGAAAAACGATCAAGGAGAACCTGTTCAAGCTACACTAAACAAGACCCATCAAAGTTTGTAAGCATGAATACAATTAAACAACGACTTAGGTGGGAGATCGAAATCCGGTCTTGGCATTGCTAAAACCAAAATTAGATAGGATGCAGTTGCTAAACATCAAAACACGCTCACAAGAACTTCCAACAGATAACCAAAGGCCAAACATGGAACTTAAAGAATTAAGTCCAACAGCGGGTGCGAATTAATAGAAGCAGAAACCAGTTTTCCCGAAGAAACAGCATAAAAAACAATTAATGATTCCCGCTACCCATGCGAAGAAATAGCGGCTCTTGATCATGCTATAAGAACCATTAGAGGCCGATTAACAAACAATATAGACAAAACTGGGTGAAATAGAATGAGTCATAAAAAAGAGAAAAAGAAAAACTCGTTGAGGCTGATTGACGCCAACTTAGGGCATGATATAAAGGAAAGATAACCCAAAGACTAAAACGATCTTGAACAAGAAAAGATCAGCAATACTAGAAGTGTTGTCTACTAACGCGGAACAATTACGAACTCAAGTGAGCAGAATAAGAGAAACTATCCAAAGAAATTTTATATAAGACACAACGCAGCAAAGAATAAAAACACTGTTCAAGAGCAAGGAGTCACATAAGCAAGCGTTATAACAGCCTTATGATTTGCAATAAGTACACTGGTGATGGCTATTACAGGAGCGGTGGACAAAGTCCAGTGCCTTCCACCACCATCGCCTCCACCTGATAAATCATGGGTAAAAAAACGCTTGATCATCTTGCGGATTTATTAAAAAAATTAGCCGGAAAAAGCTATAGACTCTTTACCGGGTATATTAGGGTGTTGTTAGCTGGCTTTTGTCTACTGCAGGCAAAGAGTTGGCATTAAAAGGCCGAGCACTTATGACATTAGTTCATGGTACTCTTAATAGTCGGGTTAATATTTAGTAAACATAAAGAACCAAGTATCCCTAGCCAGTTAATCCCAGAACAATCTGTCTATTTCATATTCAGTCATCCGTAGCAACAGAGTCCTGAGATATATTCTCAAAATCGGCCTTTGGGCTTTGGGGCCAACGGGGATTGGATGACTTTTTCTTGGTGTTTGTTTACTGCTTGCAATATTACAGGCTCAGATTTTAATTCCGTATGTTTTCCGACTTTCTGTTCGTGCCCTGCCACAAGATTTCATTATTGTAAGTTTATTATCTTTGCCTATTCGAGCCTGAGGTCAAAGCAGCATGATTTTTTATAAACCAGTGCCAACAGCAAAGTCTCTTTCGATTCTTTGCGTATTGTAAAACAATTTATGGTACCTTTTTTATACTTAAGGTAAAACAACGTTAAGAATTAATGGCGTCCTCTAAAATATGTGCTAAGTAATTTTTTGTGCGTCAAAGCCAGTAAAGATCGTTATGCTCGATCCTCGTTTGTGCTTGCGAGCCTAGCAAACACCAACGAAGTACGACCAAGTCGTTTATTCGATCTATTCCCGCTTTAGTTTAGCCCTTAGAAACTGTCAAGAATAAATGTTTGTCCATCTGTTTTGGATGCTCTTGCTCTATGGACCCGATTGAAACAGTTTGTGCCTGAAGAGAAAGAAATAAAGGAGGATTCCAGTCAATACTTATACATTCTGTATATCGTCCCCCAAAAAAAAGGGGCCTAGACCAAAGATAAGATCCGACTTGTTGTCTTAAAGCTGTCTTAACATTAATATTGAATTCGTTACAAATCCTTTCAAAGCCTTCCTGTCTATTCGGTTGCTGAATGGATTAAACGGTTATGTCATTTGGCAATTGAGCTTTGCAGTTCAGTCAAAATACGTCTGAAGGTGAATAGAAATGAAATCTGTGTACAAGACCTCAACAAAGGATCAGGATGATTAAGTGACCAGCATACGGAAACACCACACCCAGTTTATTGCACCAAAACACAGCGCAAAGTTTTTAACTGGTTCTATAAAACTCATCGGATGACTAACACACTTTTTGCGATGTAGTCTTTTTATAATAGGAGGGTTAAGATATCCTGCTAAATGGCGTACTCACCTTTTTATGAAAGGCGTCAAGACTAGTCACAGAAATGTTCAAGATTATCTGGTTGTTATAATTTTTAAGATTGTAGATGCGGCCAACAGAAAATTTTTGCATCAGTATATTTGAATGCACTCATTGTTTATTCGTTAAAAAAAATGTTTGTAACAATAACAACTCAAGCCCGTCCTTCCGTTTTTAGAACATGCTATTGATAAACAATTGCGGAGCACAAAATTGGTTGCACTTCATGACAAATGCTACAAAAGTCTGTATGTTTAAATATAAGTGAATCCAAGAATACTAATAAGGTTTCTAAAATTGACAAAACAGGGGTCAAAGTTAGCCATTTAACAATACCTGATGGTTATTACGGTTTTGGCTCACTAAAAGGAACACTGAGTAACTTGAGACATTACCCTCCAAACTTAACAAGCAAATCTAACAACAATGTAAACATCAAACCTGAAGAAGCAAATTACTTTTTTGATAAAGAGCTAGCTAAAAATGTTAGGCCCTTTGCAGCAGACAATTATAAAATTTAGAGTTACAACCAAACAAAACTACTTATGAGGGGGAAAATCCGCTCGATCCTTGCATTACATACATTACATATTACAATTGGATGAGCTGAGCACTGATGAAAACTTATATGATGGAAGGGCCCCTCAACAGTTTATAAAGAGCTCTCCATCAAGGGAAAGCTGCTATATTGCGATTATGAAATTCTACAATCCCTAATTTACAGTGTTAAAAAGATAAGTTTTGTGGAAGGGACGGATCCTTTAAATATAAAAAATTGCAGACAAAACAGGAAAGTTTGAAATGTGATAACCTGCACATTGGTTTGGAAATAAAATAATAATAAAGTGTACTAAAAATGTCGCGGGGGCCAGAAGAACCAGGAGTTACATTAGCGCCTGTGAGTTGTATAACTTAGAATAAAAAGACCTTGCAGACGAATTACGGACTTGAACAGAATGGTGAGATAGGCGCTTTTGTATGGTTTGAGTACCTAAAGATTGGTGATTATAAACGTAAAGAGGTTGCGACAGCAAAAAGTTTACTAAAAAAAAACTAGAGCAACTGCGCAATCTAGAAGCAAATAATGTTGGCCAGTATGAATTAAAATAGATTCGAAAACCTGACCTCAAATGGCACTTGGAACCCATATTTTAGAATGTGGAAATAAAATTGAATTCATAAGCCCATTTTACATTTTTGCCGTCAAAAAAGTTATCAGAAAAGCATTCAACTCTGGCCCTTTACATGTAATCATATGCCAGATGACAATAGTCGGACAGAGATTGAAATAAGCCGTAGAAAAATAAAACAGTACATCCTCCACAGATGAGAAACGGTTTTTTGAAAGATTCTTCTCCTACAAAATTACAGTATCATTCCACAAATGAAATAGGAGATACTTCACCATGAATATTTGAAATTTCTGTCTTAAAAGATTTAAAGAGGGATGGGGCAGTGGGCGATATTGACTCCTTCCTAAAAGGAATCTAATAAGCCAGTCAAACTAAGACGTTGAAAAACTTTTAAAGTTCTGTCCGTCATACTTTACAACTGTAGGATATTTAAGGTCATAACAACAACAAACAAAATCTAATATTAGTCTAAATAGAATAATCTTTACAGAACTAAATTGTGATTAATCTTAACACATTTAGGCCTTATTGGTTATTTTAATTATACTGAACAAGTTTTTAACATCGGGCATGATAAAAACAAAAACTGTAATAGATTAAATTCTAATTATAAAACTATGGAAGCAGTATAAACTTTATGACAAAAAAAACCCCTCATTGTTCATTAATTTTGTGGACAACCTGGTTGTGGAAAAACCATATTTAATCCTTTGAACCGTTACAAACAGTTTATAAAGGCGTTATTAATTTTGATCATATTGTAATTTTCTTTCTGCCCAACACTTAAATGGAACAAAGCATATCATAATAGAAGGTTTTATATGGACAGATGATACCTATATTTTTAGGTTGATCCCAGCAATAACTGAGTGAATATTAGAACACTTTTATAGATTGTTTGAGGAACGCAGACGCTATTTAATTATAGATGACTGATTCAGCAGAAAGACGACATAGTTAAAACAGAGAAACACGTTGTCAAAACTAAGCCTTAGTGGCAGACATTCTGGAAATAATGTGTGCTTTTATTCAGAAAATATACCTCGGTTTTAAAAGACATTAAGAACAGTTAAAGACTGTAGTTTATTATTTCACTTGAAAGACAGAGACTCATTTGATGAATGTTTGCGTGAAATGATGTTATTGAAAACGATCAGGAAAAACACAGGATTAAGCACAAACTAAAATCTGAAAAGTTTAGTAAATTAGTATTGAAAACGGATAATCCTACACAATATGTTTGTTTGTAGGGTTTAACTAGTTAGAGAACTATAATATGTCTGTTTTCTGGCTCGGCAGCTCGAAACCGGCCAAGGCCGGGTGAGAGCGGGTGAGCCAGAAGAGACATATTATAGTTCTCTTGCCTCTTTGTCAAATCAGCTTTCCTCCAGTCTCTGTCAACTACTGTTTTCTGCTTTTTTGTGTGTGGTGCTTTGTGATACATCACCTTCCTTTTTCCCTCGTGGTCCTGAGATGTGGTCTTGGATGATGCGCCTGAAGTTGATGGTCGAGTCATATCCACATAATCTGAGTCTTCGTCTGTAGAACCAGGCTGAAATAGAAAAAAAAAAATCATAAGCATTGGATGAAGGATCAAGAAATCAACATACAAGGCAGATAGGCTACTATAAAACTCTAACATCCTTTATTTTTTCTTGTCTAAGAACTCATGTTTCATTTTCATCACCCATCATGCATTACAAAATGCCACATTATCTGCCGTACTATATGTGGAATACCCCATTACAGTATCACGATCTTGTGGCAGGAAAAATGTGCTTTTGTTGCTGTTGTTGTTTGCGATCTCGGCTACAAACTCCGGGGGGTTTTCCTGATAGTACACGATGTTTTGCGAGTATGACACCTTAGTCGCCACATGGGCAGCCATACTCCAGCTTCAGACAAACTCCTCAGAGGGAACCTACCTCAAATCTCTCTTCAACAACCAACAAAATTTATTACTGTGCAAGGAGACTGTCACAGGTAAAGGCATCTCCTGTGAGGCAACACCAGAGCATTTTGATGTCGGCCCATAGGCAATTTCACACTGTCATACTGGAGACATGCATGAGTGGCCAGGGCCTAAAGTGTGGTTTTTAAAATAAATACAACATCAGCACTGTACTCACATTTTCTTCATCGTGCTCGTCATCAAGTGAAGATCGCACTCCTTGTCTGTGGAGGGTCACGGTTGCTCCAGCTGAAAGCTGATTTCTGTTCATATTGGAGGGACCCGCTCACCAGCATCATCTTCTTCACCACTGTCTTCATCAGTTTCTTCATCCACAGGTGGAGGTTCGATATAAACAGTTGCCTCATCAAATGTTTGATCATCCTCCAGCATTGACAGAACTTGATGAACTGTAAACGTTTTTTTTGCTGAAAAAAAAGAAGAAAATTGGATATAATAGTTGATTTTTGCAATAAAAAAGTACTAAAAATGAATAGTAGCAGACATATGATTTGTCACTTAACAAATCATTACTGACAGAATAGTAAATATATCTAAAAACTATTTCCTGATGTAAGAAAAAACGGCAGGTAAGTGATTTTTGTTTGTTTGTCAAGTTGTAGTGATGACAGCAAAAACCCCTCCCCTCTCACTACCACGATCCCATATATGGGATCAGACTTTTAACATTCACCACTAACTAACAAAGACAGTTTGGGAAAATCAGACACACACACAATTTTAGGTAATAAGTTAAGCTTTAAGTTTGCTTAATTAACAGTTACAAAAATGTGTTTAGGTTTGATGCAGTGAACTCACCTTCCTGAGGATGTCATGACTGCCTTGTTGTTGACAGTGTTATTGCAAATGGCCGCCCCCAGATGAAGCAGTAAAATGAAATCACTGCAAAATATACCTTTTATGTATTCTACTTACCTCCCATGAACTGTCTGTGCAGTTATGCATTCATAAAAAGTCAATGAAATGGTGCAGGACAAACATAACTGACCGATCCCATATATGGGATCGTGGTAGCATATGGGTTTTAAATAGGACGTCCACCCACCCACCCCCTCTCTCTCTTCCCCCCCCCCCCCCCCCCCCGCGCCCCTCTCTCCTCTCTCTCTCTCTCTCCTCTCTCTCTCTCTCTCTTCTCTCTCTCTCTCTCTCTCTCTCTCTCTCTCTGTGTCCATTCTTCATCCAGTGCGGAAACTTTACCAGGGTGGTCCTGTTTCAGCTTTAAATATAGTTTGGTACATTGGGATGTCGTCAAGTTGTGTAATACTTTATTTGATAAGGGTGTATTTCCGGATAACTGGACAAAAACCATTGTCGTTCCTCTATTTAAAAAAGGAAACCCAAACGATCCAAACAACTATAGAGGCATATCTTTATGTGATACAAGCAGCAAGATTTACAGCACTATAATAAACAACCGTCTACAGGAATGGATAGAAGAGCAAAACCTTACAGGTGAACAGCAGGCAGGATTCAAAAAAGGTTATTCCACGATCGATCATATGTTCACGCTGGTAGCATTAATACAAAAACAATTTTGCATGAATCGTAAACTCTATGTAGCTTTTATTGATTTTGAGAAAGCTTTTGACTCTATAGAAAGACATTTACTGTGGCCTATTCTTTTAAAAAATGGTATAAAAGGGAAACTTTTTCGATTTATTAATAGTATGTATAAACATAAATGTCAAAAAGTAAGAATCCATCTGGGGATAAGTTACCAACTATATTAATCTGAACACGGGGCTGAAACAAGGATGATGTAACAAGTCCGTATTATTTATCACTATTCATCAAAGAACTGGCAATAGACGTTAATCAGGTGTGGGAGACAGGTGCAAGGGTTCACATATGATGATTTTGGATTATTCATTTCTGTTAAGGCAGATGATGTAAGCTTTATTGTCTGAAACCGTTGTTGGCTTACAAACGCATTTAAACATCTTCATCGCGCAGCATCAGAACTTCCATTTGAATGTAAATATGAGCAAAAGCAATATATAGTGTTTAGAAACGGAGGATAATTTGGCAGCCAGAGAAAAGATAGGTATTATAAATGGGACCTTAATACCTGTGGTAACATAAAGAAAATTATTAAAAATAACAAAAAAATATTAGGAATCAATTTTTTCCATGAGGCTGAAGTTTCTGCAGCATGCCCAGGAAGTCACTGATATAAGACAGTAGACAGGGAATATGTATTAATATATCCCCCTTAAAACCACCCCTTCCCCATTTACGAAGTATTAACCCCACACACAAACACATCACAAAAGAAAATACAGTGCACCAACAGAAGGCTTTATTTGTCATGTCACACACGCACATCTCCACCCACAGAATGGCAGATGAAACACCAATACCTATATATATCCGACACAGGCCGTTTACCCCACACATACACACAAAAAAAAAAAACCCAAAAGAATCCAACAATACGAACAATACATCGACCATCAACACATGGCCCCCTTAAGCATACCCGTGCACGCATGTTCTGCACGTTTACATATAACAACTCCTTCCCTCAGAGGCACAAATCTCACACCTCAGCCCACCAAAGGAAGGCAACTACCCTAAGGAACAAGGTGACTCATCACACCCCTGGTAACCCCAGGCAGAAATAACCAAACAAGGTTGATACCTCATAAACCTAAGATGCCCACTCCATGTCTCTTCCAAAATGTGTTCTTTATCTAATTTTTAAATGCCGGTGTCAAACCACCCGGACACCAAAGCTTAATAACCCCCAATGTTCATACACCAATTGTTCAATAACCCACACCCAATTTTGTACTTTCATACTTCATCCAAGTCCCTGGCGGTACTTTGACACAGGCAAAAACAAAACCCAAAAAAAAAACATCTCCAAAAAAAACAAACAAAACAAAACCACACACACACCAAAACAAACAACGGCACACAAGCGTTTCCCGATATGGTTATTAAAAACGGACTGCATGACGGCGCTCACACTAAAGCACCGTCAAAAGACACAAAATCTCACTGAAGCGCTAGATACGTAATAGGAGAGAACGTTGTGACATCACTCGAAGAAACGCGGTCCCTCCCCTACCGGCACCAACCACAACCGCGAGCTCACGCTGATGGAAATACTGCGGTGGGCCCTCAAGACGCTTGCCACCCTGACGAGAACAGTTGAAGTCAGAGGAACTGCCAAACCCTCGGAACTGTGGAAGAGAGATGACGTCCGACCGGAACGCATCCACCGGCTCCGGGTGCGTCCCCCCATCCGCCAGAGAAGTGGCAGGGATGACAGTGGGAGGATGGCGGTGCCAACGTCCCACCACCTGAGAGGCCGCCCCTCCACATTTGCCCGTGTAGGGGATGTACACAAAACTCGCCGGAACCCTGTGCAAAAGGAAATGTTCCTTACTACCACAGAAGAATACAGTTATACTTATTTGGTTGCTTCAATAACTTAAATGATTCTCAGTGTTTACATGTCACAACCCAAAGTGGCGACAGCTATTGGAATTATAAATCATGACTTATACAACCAGCCACCTTGACATCAAAATTCTCTGCACACCAGAAATGTTTCCATTACTGCATGTAAAAACCAATTCATTGACTTATACCACTTCACCATATCATCAGCCACAACATAACTATAACCATTCCTTCATAAAATTGATTACACTATCAGAATCTCGATGGGCCCCGACTTCATTATCCCGCATCGAGGTTCTCCTAAGACAATGATTCATAAGATTATAAATCATATTCACTCTGCAACGAACAAACGAACCAATCCTACCGTTAGTGCCGACAGTACCGGTCACAATTCAGGATCGAATACTCATAACATGCATAATGACTCAAACACATTCAAGCAAAACCAAAATAATAGAATTGAACCCGGGTATCCTAATTTCCTAGCAGGCACAATCACAATCTACAAATGTCATCAAAAATTATCAAGCACTATGACAACACCAATTTACCTAAGCTCGACAAGTTTCCGAGCGCTGCTATATACATTGTCCTACCGACAACCACAATGCTGCGGAAAACATCATTGAATACTATTGCACCACCATGTCACTAAAACAACCATATACATTACATATATACATCTATATGTAGGCTTCTTAAAGGCACAATTCCCAACTATCCATAGACACCAATTTATTAATATCATCTGCTTTCCCTCATCTATTTCCAATCGTAATACACAATACCACTAATCTAACTAATACTACATTATATTTAACACAATCATGATTCACACCCTCAAATCTTATATAATTGAAAAAAAAAAAAACTCCAACTCTTTTAAAATAACTATCCCTTATTTTCCTTTTCCGCCCATCCAACCCGGTTTAAATTTCCAAGCGCAAACGCCAAAAGTGAACCTTCCACAAGACGTGGTCCTTTCCAAGGTAACCACCACCCGTCACCTACGATAAACCTCACACACGCCCAGACACATCACAAGCATCTCCCTCCGTACCCTGGCACCGCACCGCGTGACAGTCTCCTCTTAATATTAAAAGTTCCCGTCCTCCGAATACCACACGTACACGCTCAGATAAATAACCAATCTTTATCAAACTTAAAACCGGATATTCTTGTACACCAGCGACCACTACCAAGGACAACATATTATTTCTTACGCATCAGTACCGCTGGTGACAACAGTGTCCACCTATCTATCAAGTATAAACCGGAATGCACATTACTTCAGTTACCCATATGTACGGTTTTTTCTCGACCTAAGTCAAGTCATATCTCTTTTTCTTCCTCTTCACACTTCCGCACATTTAAATCTCCTCCTCTTAGCCCAATTCACCTAAAAAGAATCGTTGCGAATAAAAAACAAATTAAAGAGAAATCCCCCGTTCAGGGAACTGAAACACAAAAGTTGATGAAACCATGATATCAACAGAACACCAACTACACAGCCCCTATCCAGACTTTCCGCTACTTTATTACCTCGCTCACCTAGACAACACAGTAAGACACACAATGGACGACACCCTCAGTCCGCCGGGACACTGCTCAGGCATAGCCAACGAACGCCCTGGTAACGTGCGAACCCGTCCGCTGAACACCAAACACCGACAGTACCAAGACCGGACGACACACTGACGACACCTCAGGTCGCCGGGACACTGCCAACAGCCATCGCCCTGGTACGTGCAAACCCTCGCTGAACACCAAACACTCCGACAGGCAAGACGCGGAACGACACACGGACGACAACCTCAGTCGCCCGGGAACAACTGAACTGCCCGACATCCAACGCCCTGGTACGTAGCAGACCCGTCGCTGAACACGAAACACCGACAGTCAGACGCGGAACACGACACACTGGACCGACACCCCAGTCGCACGGGACACGCCAGACAGCCAACGCCCTGGTACGTGCAGAACCTGTCGCTGAACACCAAACACGACAGTCACGACGCGACGACACACAGGACCGACAAACGGCCCTCACAGGTCGCCGGGACACAGCCAGACCAAGAAGCCAACGCCCGGTAACGTGCAGAACCCGTCGCTGACGCACCAAACAACCCGACAGTCCAAGACGCGGACGACACACTGGACGACACCCACAGTCGCCGGGACACTGCCAGACAGCCAACGCCCTGGATACGTGCAGCACCCGTCGCTGAACACGAAACACCGACAGTCAAGACCAGACGACACACTGGACGACCACCCTAGTCTGCACGGACCCTAGCCAGACAGAGCCAACGCCCAGTACGTGCAGAACCCGTACGCTGACCCCGAAAACACCGACCGTCTTCCTCTCTGGTAGCCAAACCATCAAAAGTCGTCGAAGGGGCATACCAAACTTCCTGCCCCCCACGGCAGAAACGAAACATAGCACAGAGCCAACCAACCCAACCTTCGCGGGATAACGCTCGTTCGTACTAACTTGCAGATACACCACGACACACCCGATTGTCCACCTCGGAAACTCACAAGACAAGCACTCCATTCACGGAATTTCACCATACACATCAGAAGAACTGCCAGTTTCACGAGCGTTAGTTTAATGTACAGCAGCTGGGAAAAGGCGCTCGAGGGAGCGAGCGAGGTGGCCGAGGGCGAGGGTGCATAGTGGCGCCGGCACGTAGGGGTGGGGGGGGGGGTGGGGGGCTTTCCACCTGGGGGGTCGCGGCTCCTCGGGTTGGGTGGCCCGGTGGGGGGGGGGGGGCGGCGGCGAGGAGATACTGGTGGGGCTGACACCAGTGCGTAGCAGTGAGGGGGGGGGGTCGAGGAGCATTCATATACACACGGCAGACTATCCAGGCCGATACTGTCGAGCACGGACACTCATGGGGGGGGGGGGGGGGGGTTCACGCTCTCATGTGATCCCAATTGTGGCACTGAGTGATGGGTCGGGGGCGGGGGTGGGGCGTGGGTGGGGGGGCCGGGGAGTGCCGAGGTGGCAGTGACCGTGAAGTGCTGAATCCTGCCGGGAAGTTTTGCTTCCTGTTAACTCTTGGAGTGGGAGTGGAGTTTGAGACGGTAGGACGTGTCCACACGTCCACATTGTCACTGAGGGAGACCTGTGGTCATTCGTGCGTGACAATACCCTTCCCCCAAGAGTTTAAAGTATACCTTAAATAAAAACCTGAAGGAACCCCTCACCCCGGGCCCCCACCCCAAAAACGAACAAGTCCTATAGATGGTTACATCATTTGAAAAAAGATAAATCCTCTCTTCCGCTACTGGTTGTTAAGCTCTCGCACAGAACCGCTTACTCCATACAACGCAAGAAATCTGCAACCACAGTTCTCACGTCCCGACATTGCCGTCTACAACAAACCTGGAGGGTTGTGTAGTAACAACGCCCCATCGGGTGATCCGGAAAAACCACAGGGCGACTGACCCTCTCCAAATACTGAAGTGGATGGTCCGTCTGAAGAGTGAAATTCCACCCATAAAGGTAGGGTTCAAACTTCTGACCGCCCATACCAGAGCCAAACATTCCCTTTCCACGATGGAATAGATGCTTCAGCTGTATTGAGCTTTATGCTGGCGCATAACACTACAGGATGGACCCGTCGTCGTGTTCTTTGACACAGCACAGCTCCTATGCCCACTTCAGAGGCATCGGTCTTTAGAATGACCGACTTCGGACTGGTAAATGGCATACAGGCCGCGTGCAGAAACCAAACCATCAGCTTCTGAACGCCCTCACACTCCGGATTCCATACCACGATGCGAGGCTTATTTCCCCTTGTCAGGTCAGTGAGTTGGCAACGCTATTCAGAAACCATGGATGAATCGCGTAGAACCCATACCAAACCCAGGAAACAGCGTACCTGCCTTCATCGTAGTTGGCCGCGTAGCATGACTGAATGCGCTCCATTTTGTCTTCCTCAGGCCTGAAACTCCCCCTTCCAAGCCTGTACCCCAATAGGACACTCAGCTTTCCTAACTTCACGACTTGGAAGGCCTGGTAGTGAGGACACACTCACGAAATGCTGAATGTCCAAGAACTGCTCGCAAACAAGTACAGAGATGTTCTTCATAGATCGACGGTTTGACACGGCCAACACATCCCGTTTTCCCCCCCCGATGAAGTATCAACATCGTCTGTCATCCAGTTGGTTTTGAAGCAACTTTCCTCATCATCCGAGTAAACACTGCTCCCGACGATACACAGACCGACAGCATCTTAACCCACAGATAATGACCCTGTGGTGTCGAGAACCTGATCTGGACGGTCGTCTTCGACAACGGGTATCTGCCAGTATCCTTTTGACAGGACAAGCTTAACTGGGAAACCCTCGCTCACCCCCTGTTGTCGAACAAGTACTCTATTTCTGGCACGGCTCTGGACGTCAAACTCAACTAATTTGTTCAAACGACGGAAGTCCAAACACCAGAACCGAATCTTGCCATCTTTTCTTTTTTACCAGCACTTTGAGAGCAAAATGGAGATACAGACTTCCTCAATGACTCCCAATCACAACATCATCTCCACTTCACCCGAACAGCAGTCCCCGCGTTGGGAATATGGGACTGGATACGGTCTCGATTCGTACCGAACACTCGACGTCAGCATGATTCTGCATGCCTCCAAGGGGGGGGGGGGGGGGGGGGGGGGGGGGTGGGGGGTAGACCCTGGCAAGTCTGTGAAGACATCCTGGAACTCCGCCGACCAACTGTGTTCAGCTGATCCCTGAAATGATCGTGCGTTCAGCACCAATCAGTACATCCTCTGGCGGATTCTGACGCCGCCATGGTATACTGGGACTTTTCCTTCCCAATGTGGGCACCGCCTCACAAGCTCTTCGTCCTGAATCACTACGTCGCCACTGCTGTGGCTTCGATTCGTCCACCCTCCACAAACGATTTCAAAACAGGTTGGCATGGTAAGTTTCTCACCGACCTCGAACTCGTATGCTTGTAACGGCCTCCCCCACCTGGCAATTACTGGAAACGGTCCTTGCAAGCCAGTCAACTTTGTTGTGCTTGACCGGGACGTAACACCAGCACCCTGGTCCCTGGTTGGATGTGCGAGGACGGGCTCTGACATCAAATGCGCTTAAAGGTTCTTGCTGCTTTCCCCTAAGATTTTCACAGGGCAATGCTGCAAGTCTCGGCGATTCAGTTCCCGGTCGAAACACATAGTATCGCCAGCTGTCTGGGGACGTCCATGGTCTCGCGGACTTGGTTCCAAAGATCACGCAGGCACCGTCATTTGGTCCTCTATCCTGCGTCCGTACAATAACTCGAACGGAGAAAAAGACCGTGCTTGTTGGGAACCTCCCTATACGCAATAACAGCGCAGGCACCCAACTAACCCATTCTTCAGGCTTTTCTGAGTTAATCTGCGGAGCATCTTCTTCAAGGTACCATTGAAGCGCTCGACTAATCCGTTGCATTGCGCATGGTATGGAGTAGTGCGCAGACCCTTAATGGACAATAACCCGAACACCTGGCTCATCATGTTACTCGAAACTGAGTACCTGGGTCTGTAAGAACCGATGCGGGAATTCCTGTCCGAGACCACAGGCAACATGCCTCAGCAACTGACTCAGGGGTTTACTGTGCGAAGTGGGGTAGCCTCTGGATACCTCGTGGCGAAGTCCACCTGTACCAGGATATACCTGCACCCTGTTGGCAGACATGGGTGCAATCGGTCCCACTATATCTACGCCTACCCTGTCAAATGGTTCTTGCATAAGAGGCATCTTGACAAGAGGTTTCCGTCTACTCGTCCTTTATCCCCGGTACCTGGCACTTCACACACGACTTCACATTACCTGCCTATGTCACTGCACATTCCAGGCCAATAGAAGTGTGGGAATAAATTCTCTCCTTTGTCTTGTTTCCCCCCAAAGTGTCCAGCCATAGGAATATCGTGTCCGGGGAGTTAGTACGGTTTCCTTAGGGACTTCGCACACAAACCTGGGTTGTTGTTCCGCTCTCACTCTCGTACTTCGTACAAGAACTCGGTCTTTCCCCATAAAGGAAACCCTATTTCCATGGGGTGGAACACTAACTTTTCCTCTGCAGCCTTCTGGCACGTGCCCCAAAGGGTATCATCCTGTTCCTGCCCACGAATCAGCTCTCTTTTGATACAGCCATCACTTGCTCCTTTAAGGATAAAGGTTGAGCAGGCCTGTCCTGGGCTCTGACCGGGGCACGAGTCAACACAGCAACCTGAGGCGTATCTGCTCGCTGTCATTATCCGAAGAGTTTGCCCCCCTGATGGGTATCTGGGACTCTCTCAGGATGGTCTCTCCCTCAGGCTATGTAATTCCCCACCAGCACTTCCCAACGGATCCTCCATCACCAGAGCCTCAACCTTCCCTCAAAGTACGGCGTGTCCATGTACACACGGCCACGGGTAGTGTGCTACGACACCTGGATTCAGCCAATACAACCGTCTGAGTCCTCCCTGTATAGGCATCACTTGGTACCAGCCTCGCCGCGACCACGGTCTGCTTCC
>JAFLJL010004433.1:0-5000 GCA_018398815.1 Conus ventricosus
TATGGATCAGTATAGCAACATTACTTTACCTTTATGGATCAGTATATTTGTTATGTATAAATCCATAAATATATATGGATATTAGCGTGAATGTTGGTCTGCATGATTCGCCAGATTCTATGAACTTCTAAGCTGTTGGCGGGAAGGACCGCAAGCACTGAGGTGTTGTGGATGCTAATGCTTTACTGGCCTAGGGTCCAGAAGAAAAACAGAAGTGATCCTGGTGGCTACATCTGGTCGAACTCCCTCCGCTACATCCTCTGGGGTTGACTGTGTTCCTCAAATATCGGTCTGCATTCCCAGTTGAGGACACATTCTGTCAAAGAACTCATTCCGCTACAACCTTTGGGGTGACTGTGTTCCTCAAAGATCGGTCTACATTCCCAGTTGAGGACACATTCTGTTAAAGAACTCATTCCGCTACAACCTTTGGGGGTGACTGTGTTCCTCAAAGATCGGTCTACATTCCCAGTTGAGGACACATTCTGTTAAAGAACTCATTCCGCTACAACCTTTGGGGTGACTGTGTTCCTCAAAGATCGGTCTACATTCCCAGTTGAGGACACATTCTGTCAAAGACCTCGCTCCACTACAACCTCTGGGGTTGACTGTGTTCCTCAAAGATCGGTCTGCATTCCCAGTTGAGGACACATTCTGTCGAAGAACCTGCCCGCGTACTCGTCCGTCGAACTGACAGGAGAGTCTATCTCTCATTACCTGACAGAATTAAAAGCGACTCCTAACAAAGGTATCACTGGTAGCCATGTATCTCTGATAGAATTAAAAGTGACTCCTAACAAATGCGGCGCTATGTACCTGATAGAAATAAAAATGACTCCTAACAAATGTGGCAATGTGTATCTGACGGAATGAAAAGCAAATATTAACAAATGTGGCGACGTATATCTGATAGAATCAAAAGCGACTCCTAAAAGCTGTGGCGACGTGATAACAAATATGGCGACGTATACCTGATAGAAATAAAAGCGCCTCCTGAAAAATGTGGCGACGTATACCTGATAGAATTAAAAGAAACTTCTTATAAATGTGGCGACGTATACCTAATAGAATTAAAAGAGACTTCTTTTAAATGTGGCGACGTATACCTAATAGAATTAAAAGAGACTGCTAATACATGTGGCGACGTATACATGATAGAATGAAAAACGACTCCTAACAAATGTGGTGATGTATACATGACAGAATTAAAAAAGGCGACACCTAACAAATGTGGCGATGTATACCTGACAGACTTATAAAGGCGACACCTAACAAATGTGGCGATGTATACCTGACAGAATTATAAAGGCGACTCCTAACAAATGTGGCGATGTATACCTGACAGAATTATAAAGGCGACTCCTAACAAATGTGGCGATGTATACCTGATAGAATTATAAAGGCGACTCCTAACAAATGTGGCGATGTATACCTGATAGAATTATAAAGCGACACCTAACAAATGTGGCGATGTATACCTGGTAGAATTATAAAGGCGACTCCTAACAAATGTGGCGATGTATACCTGACAGAATTATAAAGGCGACACCTAACAAATGTGGCGATGTATACCAGGTAAAATTGTAAAGGTGACTCCTAACAAATGTGGCGATGTATACCTGGTAGAATTAAAGGCGAATACTAACAAATGTGGCGATGTATACCTGATAGAATTATAAAGGCGAATACTAACAAATGTGGCGATGTATACCTGGTAGAATTAAAGGCGACTCCTAACAAATGTGGCTAAGTATAGTTGATCAGCAAGGTGATTCAGATGGTCTTTTCACTGAAGCCGCCCTATCCGCTGACAGTTGGTAACGATGATGGATTTATCGCCCCTCTCCCTTACATACCATCTTCATGAGCATCAAGTTGAATTCGTTTGTTTTATTGGCAGGTCACTAGCTATCAGCCGGGCGAGTGGACTGTTCAGGTGGCCAGGCGGCGCTCTCAGGTAACTGCCTACTTTCACATATTCTTACTGGACAATCTGCGCCAAAAGACGCTTTCTGTAGATGGTTTCTTTTTACTCTAACACATCTTCCTGAAAACTGATAACAGATGTGTACCAAAGCAGTACATCTGTTGATTGTAGTGTTTGGGCAAGACATTAAGCAGTTGAGACATACTGTTTTGGCACAAACAATGTAGAACGTTATTAATTTCAAAACCAGACATCACTCATAACGTTTGCAATAAGAAAACGAATTAACAAACAGGAGCTTATTTTGTATGCGAACGTTTACGTTTGAAAAAGCATATTTAAAGACGTACCGTTTTGGCTCAAAACCAGCGACATGTTGCAGGGCTGTCTTGGATTCTATGATTGAAAGAATAAGACTCTCTCTCCCTCTCTCTCTCTCTCTCTCTCTCTCTCTCTCTCTCTCTCACACACACACACACACACACACACACACACACACACACACACACACACACACACACACACACACACACATTCGCTAATATGAGTTAGTTTTTTTCTTTTTGGATCATAATATGCGAAGCTGAGCAAACATGTAAAAGTGTAAACCATAGAACAAGTTTATTATATATCTAGATCACACATTTTACTTTTTTTTTCTCTTCTTATCTTGAACCTGATGCTTTCTATTGATTGACTGATTCATATTTTCAGAATTCAATTCGATTTCTTGATTTTGTTTCTCTTTATCATCATTTACATATTATATTTTTGAATTCTGTTGGCAAGAAAAAGCAAGTATTTTGGTATCTGTAGCTGCCTTGCGATGTGGTATTCAAACATGGCGGTAATTTTCGCATGTGCATAGCAATCCCTGACTGCCAGAAAAACAGTGTCAACCAGCATGTCTTCCTCAGCCGCTACAGATGAAAAGACGTGCTTGATTGCCAGTGACCAAGACAGAGATGAAGGTAGAGAAGACTCCTCTCTCTCTCTCTCTCTCTCTCTCTCTCTCTCTCTCTCTCTCTCTCTCTCTCTCTCTCTCTCTCTCTCTCTGTCACACACACACACACACACACACACACACACACACACAACAACACACACACACACACACACACACATACGCACACACACACACACACACACACACACACACACACACACACACACACACACACACACACACACACACACCACACACACATACACGCACACACACCACACACACACGCGCGCGCACACACACACACACACACACACACACACACACACACACACACACACACACACACACAATGTGGGAAGGTAACTTAGAAATGATAGCATCAACGTGCATATGAGAGAGAGAGAGAGAGAGAGAGAGAGAGAGAGAGAGAGAGAGAGAGAGAGAGAGAGAGAGAGAGAGAGAGAGAGAGAGAGAGAGAGGCGGGGGTGGGGTGGGGGTGGGGGGCACGCGACAAGTCTATGGATGCAGCATTTCTGTCAACCAGTGTTCCAACTTCTCAAGGAATGCTCCATCAGGTCCGATACATTTCGCCATTCTCAAAAACAACTCGGTCATGACGTCACGCCGGTGAATAAGGGGTAGGTGTGACCAGCTAGACTTTGGTCTCATCCAGAAACCCGGGGCCGGAATAGCTCAGCTGGTAGAGCGCTGGACTCGTAATCTTGGTGATCCTGGGGTTGCAAGTTCGAATCTCCGCCGGGCCGTTTCGGTACAGGGAGATTTTCTCCTCGGAATTTACGCTGGTTCTATCTCCATTTCCCAAACAGTCCTTCGAATGACCGAGGTTCGGTATGTGAACGCACGCATAACATTTTGCACAAACGTAAAATCCCATCATCAACTTTCGGAAGAGAAGGCCAGTTTGGCCGTTGGTATGGATGACACGTTACACATAGCATGCACCCAGCGTGACAAATTGAAATAATGAAGGAAGTAAGGAAACTGAGTGAACGATATTGACTGGATGACATGGGAAACGACTGAATGAAGCGCTGGCAGGCAGCTCTTCAGTCGGCACTACCCAGGTAGGCAGCCCGTTACTTTCACAAGAGTGTGGATTGTCAGCGCCAAGAACCTTTGGCAAGACGCTATATAAAATGCTATGTTATTATTATTGTTGTCATCATCATCGTTATTATTATCATCATTATTATATTACTATTAACATCATCATCAGTATCATTATCATTATCGCTATTAAGAGTGTGTCTGAAACTCAGTAGTCTGGGTAGCAGTGTGGCGCTGCAGCATAATCCAAGTTCCAGTGTGTGGGTGCCGACTGTGCCAAGCTTCTATCATTGTAGGCCAGCAGAGATTCACACACCAGTCAGACGTGCCTGTTCTCCGTTCCACAAGAGACACTGCTGCCATGTGACTAGCTTTCTTTCTTTCTTTTTTTCTGTTTTTTTTTTTTTAAAAGAGCGACCGTTTGCTTTGCAGTTCTGTCGTGCTTTTACATTTTACAGGTAGATTGTCTTTACGTTAAACAGGCGGCCGGTCCATTGTTGCTTTGTGTCTGGATGATCATATTTACAAATCCAGGTTTCATCTCGGTGTTACAATGTCACACACACGATTTAACCTACCTCCATCATATCTCTCTCTCTCTCTCTCTCTCTCTCTCTCTCTCTCTCTCTCTCTCTGTATATATATATATATATATATATATATATATATATATATATATATATATATATATATATATATATATAGCATATGGGTGCAGCCTCTCTTCTGAGAGATGGTGGGTTACTCAACGGGCGGACTATTTGTGACTTTGAGGTGTTCGCGTAAAATTTGAGTAACTTTTTCCTGATGAGATGCCTACTGCACTCTGCAGCTCCAAACCAATAGTCCTTGCTTCAGACCAACAGTCCATGTGTTGTGTTGTCCTTGCCCCAAACAAAGAGTACATGTGTTGTCCTTGCTCCAAACAAAGAGTACATGTGTTGTCCTTTTTCCAGACAAATAGTTTGTGTGTTGTCCTTGCTCCAGACAAAGAGTCCATGTGTTGTCCTTGCTCCAGACAAAGAGTCCATGTGTTGTGCTTGCTGCAGACAAACA
>JAFLJL010004433.1:12500-15878 GCA_018398815.1 Conus ventricosus
GTGTATTCTTCCCAGAGAGATTTACATATGGGAGTTCCTCAAGGATCCATCATTGCTCCTTATCTTTTCAGTATGTCACGCACGAACTGACACAGGTCGCCTCAGTGACAATTGTGGAGTGTGGCCCGCCTATTGCCAGGTTGCAGTGGCCGTGAAGTGCGTGATTCTCTGCCGGGTGTTTGCTTACCTGTTAACTCTTGGAGGGGGGGAGGGAGGAGAATGGTTAGACTCGCCGGAATAGTGGGTGTTTACGTGTGTAAACAAACATCTCGTGAAACTGGAGTTCTTCGATGTGAGTGGGGAATTCCGTGAATGTGAGTGATGTCTTGTGAGTTTCCGAGGTGGAATCGGAGTGTCGGTGTGTGTCGCAAGTCAGTACGAACTGAGGCGTATCCGCGAGGTTGGGTGGCCTCGTGCTACATGTTTGTTTCTCTGCCGTTGGGGCAGGGGTTCGCGGTATGCCCTCGACCGACTTTTGAAGGTTTGGCTACCAGAGTGAAGACTGTCGATGTTTCGGTGTTCAGCGACGGGTTCTGCATGTACCAGGGCGTTGGCTGTCTGGCAGTGTCCCGGCGACTGAGGGTGTCGTCCATTGTGTGTCGTTCCTGTTGTTGTCCAAGGTGAGCGTGTAAAGTAAGCGAAATTCTGGAGGCTGTGTAGTTGGTTGTTTGCAGATATCATGGTTTCATCAACTTTTGTATTTCAGTTCCCGGAACTGGAGGATTTCCTTTTAATTTGATTTTATTCGCAAAGATTCTTTCTATGTGAATTTGACTAAGAGGAGGAAGTTTAAATGTGCGGAAGTTTGAAGAGAAGAAAAGAGATATAACTTGGAACTTAAGGTCGAGGAAAAAACCGTACATATGGGAATGAAATAATGTGCGTTTCGGTTCTACACTGATACAGATAGGTGGATGTGTTTACAGCGGTATTGATTGTGCTAAGACAATGTTGTACTTGGTAGTGGTCGCTGGTGTACAAAATGTTGGTTTCAAGTTTGATAAAGATTGGTTATTTTCTGAGAGTGTACGTTGTATCGGAGGACGGGAACTTTTAATATTAAAGAGGAGACTGTCACGCGGTGCGTGCCAGGTACGGAGGGCAGACTGCATGTGATGTGTCTGGGCGTGTGCGAGGTTTATCTATAGGTGACGGGTGGTGGTACCTCGGATAGACACGTCTTGTAGAGGTTCACTTTTGGTGTTTGCGCTTGGAAGAAAAACTGGGGTGGATGGGCGGAAAGGAAAATTAGGAATCATTATTGTTAAAGGTTTGCAGGTGAATTCGTGATTGTGTTACTTGGTATGGGTTATTACGATTGGAAAAATAAAAGGAAAAAAATAGATGAAAATTTAATAAAAGGTGTCTAAGATAGTTAGGAATTGTGACTCAGAAGCCTACAGTTGATGTTATATAATAATGTATATGGTTGTTTAGTCGACGGTGGCGCGTCAGTATTCAAAGATGTTTTCCGCAGCATTGTGTGTCAGTAGACAATGTATAGCAGCGCTCGGAAATCCTTGTCGAGCTTAAATGTAATTGGTGATTGTCCCAGCGCTTGATAATTTCCGATGACATTTGGAGGATTATGATTGTGCCTGCTAGGAAATTAGATACTGGGTTCAATTCTATTGTGGTTTTGCTTGAAATGGGTTTGATTCTGTTAAGCATGTTACTAGGTAATGGATCCTGAATTGTGACTGGTACTGGTGGTCACTGACGGTCGGATTGTTCGTTGAAGTGAATATGATTTATGATCCTATTGAATCGTTGTCTTGGAGACCCCGATGGGAAATGATGTCGTGGGTATGTAACTCGGACAGTATAATCACTTTTATGAAGGAACGGTTATAATTATGTTCGTGGCTGTTGATGGAAGTGGAAAGTCAATGAAATTGGTTTAAATGTGTAATGGAACATTTCTGGTGTGAGAGAATTTTGATGTCAAGGTGGCTGGTTGTATAGGTCATGATTTAAAATTCCAATCAGCTGTCGCACTTTGGGTTGTGACATGTAAAACACTCAGAACCGGTTACTTTAGTGAAGAAACAAATAAGTTATAACTGTATCCTTCTGTGGTAGTAAGACATTTCCTTTTTCACAGGTTTCCGGCAAGTTTTCTGTACCTCCCCCTACACAGCAAATCTGAGGGTTCGGCCTCTCGGGTTGTGGCAGTGTCACTGCCACTTCCACTGTCATCCCTGCCCACTTTGTCGGAGTGGGGACGCACGTGGAGCCGGCAGGGTGCGTTCCGGTCGGGGACGCCGTCTCCCTTCCACAGTCCGAGGGTGGCAGTTCCTCCGACTTCAACTGTTTCTTCAGGGTGGGCAAGCGTCTTGAGGGCCCACCGCAGTATACCATCTGCGTGCGACTCGCGAGTGTGGTTGGTGCCCGGTGGGGAGGGAACCGCGCTCTTCGACGCATCACGACGTTACTCCTGCTCATATCAAGCGCTTCAGGCAGGTCGTGTGTTTTTGGGCGGTACATTGGTGTGAGGGCGTCGTGAAACAAACGGACGTTTACGTGGTTATATTGGGAAACGCTGTGTTGCTGTTTTTGTTTTTTTTTTTTTTGTTTGTGAAAGGGGAGTTTGTTTTCCTTTTGCGTGTGTCAAGTA
This sequence comes from Conus ventricosus, assembly GCA_018398815.1. NCBI lineage: Eukaryota > Metazoa > Mollusca > Gastropoda > Neogastropoda > Conidae > Conus > Conus ventricosus. Next base: position 15,118 of record JAFLJL010004433.1, read on the forward strand.
CCTGCCATGGACCTTGAAGTACTGAAGTGCAACATTGGGTTTCGGGTCACTGGAACAATTTGTTTTGAATAATTTGGGGGTGAAGCTTGGGTGTACAGATAGTCTGGCACCGGTACATAAAGAATTAGCATAAGAAATACAGCTTGGGAAATACATCGCGTGGGCATCTCAGGTTCTATGAGGTATCAACCTTGTTTGATATTTCAGCCTGGGATTACCAGGTGATGTAATAATTCACCCTTGTCCCTTCTGGTATTGGCCTTCAGTGGGCTGAGGTGTGGTGTGCCTCCTGAGGGAAGGGTAATTATATGTGAATGTGCAGCGTGCACAGGAATGCATAAGGGGCCATGCGCTGATGGTCGGGTGTTGATGTTAGTATAGTTGGATTCTTTTGGGGTTTGTTTTTTTGTTGTTGTTGTTTTTTTGGTTTCGTGTGGGGAAAACTGCCTGTGTGTGTTGGATATATAGAGATCTTGGTGTTTCATCTGCCATTCTGTGGGTAAGAGGCGTGTGTGAATGCAAATAAAGCCTTCTGTTTGTGCACCGTATTTTCTTTTGTGTGTGTTTGTTGTGTGGCGTTCATACTCTCAGTAAAAGGGGGAAAGGGTGGTTATAACGGGGGATATATTAATACATGTATCCCTGTCTACTGTCTTATACAGTGACAATAGGTGGAGATGCGGGGTATGCTTTAGGATTATTTAGGACTAACTTCTTGGGGTATTGAAAAAAAAAATAGGGACTGTTGTGTTTAGTTTGCG